>CM040622.1:71240065-71391506 GCA_022817965.1 Solanum lycopersicoides | reverse complement strand
TTATAAGGTCCTAAAATGCCTTATTATCTGATAAAGAGGCAGTGTGCAAAGTTTAAAGTGATTTGGAAGTCGAACGTCAAGGGACGTCCAAGACGTTCGACAATAGTCGCTTATGTGCCTCATGTGTGTATGCATGCCTAAATTGTATGAACTGAGTCTAATAAGTCTTGAAATGGTTTATAATGATGTTTAATGTTATTGTATGAATTTTCGTGAAGTTTGGAAGTCAAACGTCCAAGAACGTCTAAGGCGTTCGAAAGATAGCCCCTAAGACGTTAATAGTATGTCATGTTGGGGTCAAGGCTGTTTGGACGTCTTGTAGGTGTTTGTTTTGGATGAAATTTATGTGGAAGGTCTATAACATGTAAAGGTTTGTAATCGCGTTGGAAACGTCCGGGTACGACTTTTAAGTGCCCCATAATAGGCCCCAAAAGAAGGACCCCAAAGTTGCCTAGACACTGCCTGGGCAGTGTCGCTTGACGGACCCAAAGACGGATCGTTGGTAACCCCCCCGGCCCGTAGAGCAGGTCTCGTCGAAGGGGGATTGCCTTGGTAAGGTCTTGAGCAAAGAATTTGGCGACGGAGGCTGCCACGTCCCGTCATGGCCATGACGCCCCGTCGAGCCCCTCGTCGCGGATGGCCTGCAGGTTGGCTGCTGAGTGCTTCCACTTAAAGGGGTGAATGGGAAATTCACCCCACGTCCTAACCTTACTATAATAGGTTTATTTAAGTAATTTTAGGTGTATATAAGTCATCCAAAACGTGATCAACCCATTCCCAAATTCTCTCACATGTTTAAAGCCTTTCCCTCCAAAATATTCTCTCTAGAACCTCCATGGTTTTTGAAGCTCAAGAACAGCTTGTACATTGGATTCTCATGGGTTCTTCATCAAGTTTTATAGGTCTTCATGAAGATTAAGGTATGGTGATCTTCTTCTCTAGTTATCTTTTCATCTAGAGAGCCTTTCTCAATGTTTTTCAAAGAAATCTTATGATCAAGTTTCCAATCTTCTAATCTAGCCATGGGTTCTTTGTCAAAAAGTTTTTTAACGATTGAATCATGATTAATTGAAGTTAATTCAATGTTTTTAATGTGTTTTCACTCCAATTGCATGATGAACCCATGTTCCTTCCAAAATTGGTTTAGCCTTTGCATGGGATTTGTGATCTTGACTTGTTATCGATTGAATTATGATTCCCTTACGTTGAAGTGATTGTATATACTGTTATTTACATGAATTTATGTTTAATTAATGTTGAATGATCCATGAGGATCAATGTATGAAGATTTGAGCATGTTTAGCCTAGTTTCTATAGTTTACTGTAACATTGGCTTTCTTATGATCTAAAGTGAATTTTGATTAAGTTGGGGTTCTTGCAGCTACTGTTTTAGGTTAATACCATGGTTGAATTGTGGATATAAATCATGTATGACCAAATTAGATAAGGCTTGGTTTGAATTAATCTAGGTTCTTCTTGTCTATGAAGTTGTAACTTGTGATCTTGACGTTAGGTTAGTCGCTATAAGAATTGATTATGGTAAATGTCTATAGCTGCTGCCTATAATGAAATATGAGGATGAATAATACAATATGGGTAAATTCATGATAGGTTGAATATGATTAACCTATGTAAACTTACTTTCCATGAACTCCCTATATGAAGCATGCTTGTATCGACCTTAATGGCATATTGTAGTAGTGTCTCATCTAGATTATGATTTCATTAGCTACTTCCTTAGGGTGGTATGATTCATGAAATATGACCTATAATCCATATGAATGAAATTGATTAACGATCTATGTTCTTCTACTTTCCTAGTATGTGATGTATGTGTTATGGTATAATCATGTAGTGACATACATGGTTTCTTATATGTTTAAAGTACATTTAGCTACTTCCATATATGTGTTTTATTGATGAATAAGGTGTATTGATCAATGATGATCAAAGGGTGACAAATTGGTAAGAATGCTTATTTCCTTTACTCTTCTACTTCTCTACTCCTTTATAGTTATGTTGATGAAGCCTTGTGTGGCATTGTGTGGTATGGTCCACTTATGGTGGCGGTGTTTACTTTATTGTCATTATATATGTGTTGACCATGGCCTTGAAGGCAAATTGATGAACTTATGAACATGTGCTTAAGATGATACTATGAGAAGCTTATGCCTATTTTCCTATTCTAGTTGTGAATTAGGTTGTGTGGCTATTGTATGAGCATGTGTATAACCATGTTAGGGTAAAGTATAGGTGCTGCCATGGATATGTTAAGATGGTTAATAACCCCTTACCTATGTACCCTTATATGAAAGTGTAAATAGCTAAAGTTAGGAGTCTTGATTACATTGTGTATATTGTCCTGTCTCCTATGCTATTATGTGTTGTGTGATATGTGCTTAAAGTTTAATGTGGTCTAATAGGGTGGCTGACTTAGTAATTTATTGATAGCCATTATGTGATCATGTTTGTCAATGTACACACACTCTCACTTACATGCATATTACAAGTAGTATAAGTCATTGTGTCTAAATGAAAGGTAGTTCGCATATTCACTAGTGTCAACTACTATGCATGTTAAGGTGATGTTCATGAATGTATGATTTGTATTCCCTTACTAGGATGACTTGATAGGTGTACTAGTATGGGCAAGGGTATGGGACCTTGTCTACGCATTGCACATGTGTATCTTGATAGGATAGTTCCTAGGTTTGGTTCTTATGCATGTGAAGGATGATTATATGAACATGTTATGAATATGATATAATGAAGTATGAATGCGTATAGTGTCTTAGTAGGTTTATATGAAAGTATTGCTCATATAGTTATGCCTATAGACTTATGCATTGATATATGAACATGTGTGACCTTATGTGTTATGTGAAAGGTTTGCTCACACCTAAGTATACACTCACACCCATGGATGATCTAGTTAGTGAGAGGGGCCTTACTAGGGGTGCTCAAAGAATACTCCAAAGCTAGATAGGTGCTTGAATATGCTATAAGCATATGAATGATGAATATCCTAAGCTTATGTTTTTATAAACAAACGTAATAAAGGCTTTTCAATAAAGGGAACTTAGCCTAGCACCGAGTGAACTTGTATTTGAGGGAGTGACACTTTCCATTATAGGAGAGGTTGGGTTCACTACGGTCCTCATGTGAGGGGTGACACTTTCTTACATAAGAAAGGTAGGGTTCATTACGGTCCTCACGGGGTGGATAGCCTCATGACCCAACATAGGGTGTAGAGTTGATATTTCCATGAATTCCCCAAGTTCCATAAACTATGTTGCCACCATAGGATACTAGCTAGTGGATTTCCACCTAGATAGCTATGACATGTTCGGTTCTACTTTGGCCGGTAGATCCACCTTCCATCGGTGTAAGGTTTTATGACACCGAATTTCATGATTAGCACCCATGGTCTATGTTGGTTAAGGTTATGGTTTCCCTAAAGGTAAAATGGACAATGGAAGTAATTGAATTGGATCCTAACTAGGAGGACTTAAGGTAAGTTACTTAGGATAGGTGGAAGTATTGAACCCATCTAGACATTGCACAAGTGACTCCTTAGGAAGTCTTAAGAAGGTTCTCTAATGCATATGATTATGTATGTGTCCTTTATGTATGATATTGTAGTCTTGGTTTGACTATGATTATATTGTACTATACTTTATGATGGCATGTGTTGTCTTGTGTAGATGATATATATGGTATTCTCCTATGTTCCTAAGTTGATGCATTGCACCAAGTATCCCTAAAGGATTACTTAGTAAGCAAATGAATTGAAAGAAAGAGTTAATGTTAAGGAGAGTGAGTTCACTGTAAAGTGACCTCTATTTATACTTAAATTCTATATGTGCTTTTCTATGATGTTTGGCCTTTGATTGTGTTGCTATGAAGTATGTGGATGATATAAATGCTATTGATAAAGGTTTTATGATGATTTACTCAAAATGGCAGTAAGTATGATTTCAAAGGAAATGTCCCTTTTAAATGCATGTTTTTGCATGGTTGCCATACTTAGTACATGCTTGTGCTAATCCCATTCTTCTTTACTTTTTACACAAAGTGTAGGTATTGGAATGCTTAAAGGAGGTCTATGATTAAGGAGCTTGATAGGTGATTTCCCAAGCTCAAGGAAAGGAATCCTTAAGTTCAAGGATGTCCTAATGTGTACTTATTGTAAAGTCTATTTAGTAATGTATAGCTTTGTACTATGTCTTAAGGGCTTTGTCCTTAATGTACTCTAAAGTTATTGAGTCTAAGATTGCAAAGAGACTTAGAGTCTAAATATGTATTATGACTTATGTTCTTTATATATATGATGTGATATTTCTAACATATGATGTGCTATGAAAAGTTTTAAATTTTCCGCTAAATTTACTATGTCAATGCAATGAACGATATGAGAGGCTTGTCTTCGACCTCCGAGAGGTCGACGACGCCGGTTACAATCCAAGATTGTACCCTATCTTCTAGGGTATGCTTTTGGGTTGTGACAACCTAGAAGATATTTTTAGGGTCTTTTAGGTATATTAAGGTGTTCCAAACCGTAAGACCTAATTTTTTACTTCATTTTCTAAAACCCAAAACCCCTCTCTCTTTAAAGACACTCTCAAACTCCATAGAAGCTAAGACTCAAGGAAGAAGTAGGAGGGCTTTATGTGGGCGTTTCTTCATCAAAAATCAGTGGGGTTGCTTTTATTTGAGGTATGGTAGTCATCCTTGAACACTCTTCCATTCAATTATCCATTTCTAAGGAATTTCAAAAGAGGTTTTCCAAAATCTAAGTATGGGTCTTACATGAAAACGTTTTGAATGTTTCAAATAGGATGCTTCGAAGTTAGTTGGTGATTTTAATGCTAAAACTTCAACGAAAATATGTTAAAGCTTTTTATCAATTTTTGGCTTAAGGAATGGGTTCAATGAACATGATTTTGTAATCTTTGAGCTTTGATTTCCTTGTGTTGATATTGTTGCTTAGCTACTGCCCTGTCACATCCGGGTTTACCCCCTAGAAGTAACCGGCGGCGTCGTTCTCTTTGAGGACTAAGCCTAGCCTCTTAGTCTTACATCATTACATTCATAGGTCAATAATACGGAAAAATTAAAACTTCTATTATTTCTACATTGAGGTTTACATAGACCTCTACATACACATAATCTATAATCGTATCGAGTATACATAGACCCTTCGTACAGGAAGATTACATAGTCTTCTACTTTTATTGCACATACATATATATAGAAGATATAACATAGTCTCAAAGATTGTCTAATCTCATAACCATCTAAAACGATCATAGCAATTTGGTCATAGCCCTACATCAATGTAAAGAAGCCACATATAGGCTTATACAAAATCGTACTCAAATGAAAATAGAAGGAACATAATAGTCGTTAGAACTAGACAACTCTATAAGCAAGATATTGGCATCGCCCTCGGAAAGTGAGGACCTACACACTTGGATGCTAGAGAATATCCAAGTCTTCTTCAATGTCGTCTTAAATGAGCCTTCAACAACTGGAACCTAAAATGTTTGGGAAAAGGGAGAAAATGGGATCAGTATGCCACTTCTACTAAGTATGAGACCATATGCACATATAAGATCAAAACATGCTAAAAAGGACATTTAGTTAAATCATGCCATTTTATCCTTTGAAAGTCTTATGCATAGTCAAACAAACCATACCAAGCAAAAAGACATACTCATTTAAGCAAAGTAAGTATTATGCATATCATCATACTTAAACCCATAATCTAATACAACCCTATCATCAAGGAATAACATCACAAGCATGAATAAGAGTTTACCATAACATAATAAGCAAGACAAGTAATCATGGATCCCTATCAAGTCAACAAGTGCAATAACCAAGCAAAGCCCCAAAAAGAATCTATAACCAATTCCCAACTTTACATAATATAACCTTTAAGGATACATAACACCATACCTTTACAATATAGACTAAATTCATAGACTAAATTCATGTTCCTAACAATAACCATCATCACATGATATCATTTACATGAAAAGTCAACATGTTATCATCATTCATCATTATCATATACATATATAATATAAACTTTCTAAGGCTTCCATCGAGGCAAACTAGTGCAAGGCATAGCTAGATACCCCTACTTAGGCGAAGTTAAACTTCTCAAGTCACCCTAGTTAGTTTATACTTTATTACTTCATATTAGTTTAGGGAACACTTGCCTTAACCGACATAGACCACCAAAGCTTAGTGTGGAATCCGGTGTTGTAAAATCTTACATCGATGGAAGGTGGTCTACCGGCCAAGGTAAAACCTAACATGAACATAGCATCTAGGTGGATCCACTAGCTAGTATTCCTATGGTGGCAACATAGTTTAAGGAACTTGGGGCCGCATTGGAAACATCACTCTACACCCTATTTGGGTCATGAGGCTATCCATACCGTGAGGACCGTAGTGAACCCTACCTGCCCTACTTGGAAAAGTGTCACCCCCTAACATACAAAATCACTTGGTGCTAAGCTAGGTCCCTTTTTGAAATGTCTTTAATATATTTATTTATCAATCATAGCTTAGTTTAGGTCATAGGGTCTAGCCCTTGTATAATCATCATCGTCATAGCTCAATAAGAATTGCATGAGTTTAGTCCTTTCATCACAATTCATATAAGTGAGATTAACACATTACATATCACTTCATAATAAGGCACATTGGTAAGCATCACCATCCTTGTAACATTTACATCTTAATCAACCTCACAACCGTAGTCAAGACATTTCAATTCATCATCGTACCACCCTATCAATCCTAATATAAAGCAAACTCCAACATAACACCATGGCTTAATCACATTTAACCACAAAGTGAAGTAAAGAATAGGGATCATACGACTTATCAAGTCTCCCTCATAACTCATCATCAAGGTGTTACCATAAACCCTTAGTTTAACTCAATTAGGTCATATAATCATCATACTTCAACAACCAACATGATCACAAGGCTAAAAGAATCACTACATCACAATTCACTACTAGATCAAAGCTTAAGATTAGGTCAATTCATCATGACCTAGATCACTTCTCAAGAACTAGCATGAAAGACTACAAATCATCCTAATTTATTCATGATTAGTGTAACCACATCATCTAATAGCAATTCAAATAATAACCAAGTCAATTGAACCTATCACAACCTAATTCATATCAAGATCAAACCTAGGGTTAAGGGTTGAGGATCATGTTCTACAATTTAGACCAAACCATCAAGAATTATCATAATCAAGTTAAAATACTTGTTAATCTATTCATTATATCCTAAAGAAATCATAAACAATTTATTTCGAGATTAGATGAAACCTACTTGAAAACTCAACTTTTAGAAATACTTTGAAGGAGCCCTTTGAAGAAAGCAGTCTGAAAGGTGAATTAGATCTCATACCTTAACGTTTGATGAAGATTTGATGGTGAAATATCCCCTTTATAGCCCCCAAAACCCTTCCCTAGCTTGTTCTTCAATGGTGTCTTCCAATAGAGAGAGAAAGAAGAGAGAAGGAAGAGGATTTGTTTCTAGAGTTGTGTTTAGACTAATTGGGATTGGGGTCTTTATATGGGAGTTTAATCAAGTTAATTATTCTTATCTTAATCCATAACTAACCGTCAAACCCCTATATTAATTGTTTTAAACTAAGTTAAAAAGTGCAGGAATTACAGGCCACTCACAGACTGAACCCCGTCAACGCCTCATGCCTCAATCGACGGACCAGCCCCCCTTTCGTGCTGCACGTCCGTCGATGAGTTCAGATAGTGTGAAAACTAGACCCATCTACGAAATGGCTGAGTTTTGTTTGACGGTTGGCATCGACGCCCCGTCGATCCACACACGAGCCGTTGGTTGGGTTTCGTTGGTGCACACTGCCAAGGCAGTGTTGCCTCCAACATGCTAGGGTCCTCCTCAAGGGCCCTTGGTTGGTCCTTGGGGATTCGTACCCAGAAGTTTCGACCATGAATCGACTTTAACACATTTTCTACACCCTCTTACCAAATTTCATGAATTTCCGACTCCTAAAAACTACTCAAATAGGCTAAGGCACACTAGTACCTACTTGTACCAAATTTCCGGACGTCATTGACGTTCTTGGACGTTTTGGTTTCTAAACTTCCTAAATGACCTATATTCATAGGAATGGACTTAAAACAGTGTCTAAACCTCATGACACTTATGTTAGGATTTAAGACACGTCTTGGATTTTAAAAGTGTTACATCATCCCCCCTTTCCCCCCCTCCTCCGCCCTTAGGAACATTCGTCCCCGAATGACACTAAAAATTATTTTGAAGGAAGGAATAGACTCAAGACTAGCAGCTCAACCAATCAACAATACAAAACAACATAAATCATATCCTCTCAAAAAGGCAATCCAAAACTTCAATTACCACACATAAGGCTCAAACATTTCATTATGAGGAATTTCCTTCTCACAACACACATGAGCTCAACATACTCTACATGAGTCAATTAGAACAAAGTTAAACTTATCAACATGCTATATAACTTTTCATCAAGACTCGCCATATCAACATGCACAACGTAACTCAAACAAGACAAAAGCAAAATTTCATGTTCTAATGTACTATTCACTATAGCCTCATTGTAAAGTTTTCAAAATGCACATTTTGCAAGACTTTACCAAAAATCAAGAAACTCTAATTTCAAGACATTATTTTCATTATTAATAAAATAACTAACCTTAGTTACCAAATAGATGAGGGTAACGGAATTTCATGTCGGCCTCGGCCTCCCATGTTGCACCCTCAACTAGGTGATTTTTTCAGAACACTTTTATGGAAACCACCTCTTTATTTCTCAACCTCTTTACTTCCCTATCAAGTTTTGAACCGGTACCTTATCATAAGAGAGGTTATCCTTGATACCAAGACCCTCAATAAGAAGAATAGACTCGGGATCACCGACACACTTCTTTAGCATAGAAACATGGAAAATCGGATGAACCGAAGCCAATTCACTAGGCAACCTCAACTCATAGGCAACCTTACCTACCCTTTGCAAGTTTCATAGGGAACCACATAACGAGGACTTAACTTACCCTTCTTGCCAAATCTAACCACCCCCTTCATAGGTGAAATTTTGAACTACACCTTATCACATTCTTCAAATTCTAGATCCCTCCTTCTATGATCGGCATAAGACTTTTGTCGACTATAGGCCGTTTACAAGTAATTTCTTATAATATGAACTTTATCCAAGGTCTTATAAATCAAATTGGGACCAAGAATCGAAGACTCACCGACTTCAAACCACCCAATAGGAGACCTACACCTCCTACCATACAAGGCTTCATAGGGAGCAATGAAATGGATAAATGGAAACTATTATTGTAAGCAAACTCCACAAACTCAAGTGATTATCCCAACTTCCCTTGAAGTCAATGACACAAGCTCTAACCATATCCTCAAGGGTTTGAATAGTACGTTCCTCTTGATCATCCGTTCGGGGATGGAAAGCGGTACTCAACTTCACCTTAGTACCCAACCCTTCTTGAAATGACCTCCAAAACCTAGATGTGAATTGTGCCCCCCTATACGATATGATGGATAATGGAATACCATGGAGACAACAATCTCATCTATGAAGATATTTGCATAATCTTTCGCTGAATAAGTAGACTTGACGGGAATAAAATGAGCGGACTTGGTCAACCTATCCACCACCACCCATATGGAGTCATATTGTTTTTTAGTCTTAGGCAAACCTACCACAAAATCCATATCGGTGTATTCCCACTTACAAGTAGGAATTTGGATTTCTTGTAGTAATCCACCCGGCTTTAGATGTTCGACTTTTACTTGTTGGCAAATTGGACACTGAGCAACAAACTCCGCTATTTCCCTTTTCAAACCTTCCCACCAATACACTTACGTAAGGTCATGATACATATTTGTTTACCCAGGATGAATGGAATAACGGGACCCGTGAGCTTCCTCAAGAATCCGGTTCCTCAAATCATCAACATTAGGAACACACAACCGCCCTTGATACCTCAAAACACCATTCCAACCTAAGGAGAATGACTCAATAAACTTACCAAGAACCGATTCTTTCAACTCCATCAATGGTTGATCAAGATGTTGTTTGGACTTTACCTCAACAACCAATGATGATTCGGAGTTATGATGGACCATCACACCACCATTTGGAGAACATTCCAATCTAACACCCAATTTATCCAACCTATGAAGATCTTTCACTAGGTCATTCTTGGCTTCCTCTATATAGACACACTACCCATGGTCATACGACTTAGAGCATCTACAACCACATTGGCCTTGTCGGGGTGATAGAGAACACTCATGTCATAATATTTCAACAATTCTAACCACTTTTTTTGTCGGAGATTCAACTCCTTTTGAGTAAACACATATTGGAGACTCTTATGGTCGGTAAACACATCAACATGAACACCATACAAGTAATGCCTCCATATTTTTAAGGCAAATACCACGGCCGCTAACTCAAGATCATGAGTGGGATAATTCTTCTCATGAACCTTAAGTTATCAAGAAGCATATGCAATCGCTTTCCCATATTGCATAAGCACACACCCCAAACCCACTCGGGATGCATCACAATAAACAACGAACCCCTTTATCAACACCAGAGCGGAAGTAAGCCTATCTTTCAAGATTTGGAAACTCTTTTCACATGCCTCCGACCACTCAAACTTCTCACTCTTTTGGGTCAAAGTAGTCAAGGGAGATGCAATTGACACAAAACCATCCACAAACCTCCCATAGTAAACCGCTAGACCCAAGAAACTCCTAATGTCGATTGGAGTCAATGGTCTAGGCCAACTTCTCACCGCCTCCATTTTCCTTGGATCAACCTCAATCCCCTCACTAGAGATGATATGACCAAGAAACGCCACCTACCTCAACCAAAACTCACATTTTCTATACTTGGCAAACAATTGATGTTCTTTAAGGGTTTGCAATACTACCCTCAAATGACCCATGTGATCACCCTCTTTTTTCGAATATACCAAGATGTCGTCAATGAAGACAATGACAAATCAATCTAGGTAGCTTCGAAACACCCTATTCATTAGGTCCATAAACACCGGCGGAGCATTAGTGAGACCAAAAGACATTACCAAGAACTCATAGTGCCCATATCTAGTCCGAAATGCCGTCTTTGGTGTATCCTCACCTCTCACCCTAAGTTGGTGATACCCCGATCTCAAGTGAATTTTTGAAAAGTAGCTTGCCCCTTGGAGTTGATCAAACAATTCGTCAATCCGAGGGAGAGGATACTTGTTCTTAATAGTGACCTTGTTGAGTTGGCGATAATCAATACACATTCTCAAGGACCCATCCTTCTTTTTCACAAAAAATAACGGAGCACCCTATGGAGAAATACTAGGACTTATGAAGCCCTTGTCTAGTAAATCCTTGAGTTGAGCCTTCAACTCGTTCAATTCGGCCGGAGCCATCCGATAAGGAGGAATTAAAATGGGATTTGTTTCTAGTAGCAAATCTATACAAAAATCAATTTCCCATTTGGGAGGAATACCGGGCAGGTCATTCGGAAAAACCTCCGGAAATTCACTCACTACGGGGACCGACTCAATGGGAGGAATTTCGGAGTCTAAATCTTGGAATCTTACCATGTGATATAGACAACCCTTTGAGATCATTTTACATGCTTTTAGACAAGAAAGGATACGACCTCTACGAATGGAATTTCCCCCCTTCCACTCAACAACGGGTTCTTTAGGAAATTAAACCTCACCACTCTTGTTCTACAATCAATAGTGGCAAAACAAGCAAGTAACCAATCCATACCCAAAATGATATCAAAATCAAGCATATCTACTTTTACTAAATCAACATTAGAAACTCTATTGGGCAACATGATAGGACAATTTCTATATACCTTCTTTGCAACAACCGACTCACCCACCAGATTAGACACAAAAAAGGGTTCATGCAAGATATCAGAAAAAGTATCAAACTTTTTAGCTACAAAAGGTGTAACAAAAGACAAAGTAGCACGTGGATCAAGTAAGTCATATACATCAATAGAAAAGACTTGCAACATACCGGTCACCACATCGCGAGAGTTCTCTTGCTCACCCCTAGTGCGGAAAGCATAGAAGCGGTTCTTTTTAGGAGAATCACTAGAAACACTTGCTTGACCATTCTTCTCTTGACCCTTCACATTAGGGCATCTCGAATCTTGTGCCTAATCTTACCACATCTTCCTTCTTGGGG
Organism: Solanum lycopersicoides; assembly: GCA_022817965.1. Classification (NCBI taxonomy): domain Eukaryota; kingdom Viridiplantae; phylum Streptophyta; class Magnoliopsida; order Solanales; family Solanaceae; genus Solanum; species Solanum lycopersicoides. The sequence continues at coordinate 71,379,215 of CM040622.1, read as the reverse complement.
AACTAGTGCCTCTTCCCTTTTGAGGCTTTGGGTTTGAAACCTTATCACCCCGAGCCTTAAGGAACTTGGATGGAACTTGGCTAGAAAACCTCTTCTTGAACTTAGTCTTTTCTTGGATCTCAAGTCTAACCTTAGAAGAACCACCATCAAAAGATCTTGCCCTTTTTGCATCTCTACTCTTCCTCCTAGCCCTTGCCTCCTCCACTTGCCTAGCATGCACCATAAGACGGGAAATGTTCATGTTGTCATGTAGAATAGCCGAATGACACTCCTCTTGCAAGACTTCCGACACCCCCGTCACAAAACGGCTCATTTCATCCCTCGGATCGAAAACCAAAGAAGGAGCATATTTGGAAAATTTAGTAAACTTCAAGGAGTATTCAAATACACTCATACCTCCTTGATGAAGGTTGATGAACTCCACCACTTTGGCCTCACTTATCTCCCTAGGAAAGAACCGATCACGAAATTCCTTCTTGAAGATCTCCCAAGTCACCGGTCCATCCCTAAGAGGCCTATTGTACCTCCATTGAACTTACCAAGTTTGAGCCACATATTTGAGTTGATATGTGGCTAAATCGTCCTTCTCACTAGTAGACAAACCCATAGAAAAGAATATCTTGTAGACTTGATCAATGAACTCTTGGGGGTCTTCTTCATCCTTAGACCCGTAGAATGTGGAAGGATTCATCCTCGTGAAATCCCTTAGACGGGATGCCATGGTAGTGACTTGTTGAGTTAGACGGGGTACAACCTCCCGGTTAGCTTGGGCCATCATTGCTTGGGCTTGTGTAGTGACGGCTTGGGACAATTGGAGAAGGGCAACCCTTATGTTCTCATTCGTCAAAAGAGGAGGATTAATCGGAGCTTGGTCATCAATAGGATATTCTTCAAGAGGAGGAACTTGATCACCAAGAGGAGGGGCTCCCGCATTAGCAATCTCTTCCTCAAGTCTTTGAGCCGCATTCCTTCAAGTATTCATCGCCTATAACCAAAATACAAGGTTTAGGTGAAAGCACATAATAAGTACACTCTAGAGGAACGATATTGTATTTCCAAGAAATAGAGAGATTCCTAAGCATCACATAGATTCCTATTCATAAGTGGGGCGCGCTTCACAATTATGAGTACGAATCTACACAAACGTGGTTGAGAGAGACATCATCATCAAAGATATTCAATATCATGCTATGATACCAAGTTTTTCATTGTCACATCCAGGGAGCACCCCCTAGAAGTAAAATGGCGTACTTGACCTTTCAGAGGTCTTATACAAGCCCATAGTTACCATTCATCGCATTGACATAGTAAATTTAGCGGAAAATTTAAAATTTTCTTAGCACATCATATGCTAGAACATTACTTCATATATATAAAACATAAGTCATAATACATATATAGACCTTAAGTCTCTTTTTCATCTTAGACTCAACAACATTAGAGTACATTAGGGACATGGCCCATAAGACACATTACATAACTATACAACATTTAAAGACTTTACATTTAAGACATAAGTAGGAGATCCTTGAACTTAAGGATTCCTTTTATAGAGCTTGGGAATCATCTATCAAACTCTTCACCATTCAAGACATGCTTTAAGCATCCATAACCTACACTTTGTGTAAAAAGTAGAGAAGAATGGGATTAGCACAAGAATGTACTAAGTATGGCAACCATGCAAAAACATGCATGAAAAAGGGACTTTTTCCTTGAAATCATATTTCATGCCATTTTGAGTAAATCTTCATAAAACCTTTAGACAATAGCATTTACATCATTCACATACTTCATATAAACATATTCAAATACCAAACATTACATAAGATCACATATAGAGTTTATGACATTTTTGAGTCACATTACAGTGAGCTCTTTTCCCCTTAACAGTGAGCATTTTTCTTTTAACTCGTGTACCTCCCAAGTAACCCTTTAGTAATACTTGGTGCAACGCAGCACCTTAAGGCCACAAGGAAATCATACATACAATCTACACAAGTCAACACATACTATCATAGAAGTATAGTACAAAATAGACGTAGTTAAGCCAAGACTATAAGGACATTACAGTGAACTCCTAGTCATTATGCACATATACTTATTTTACTTCTCATCAAAGCATTATAAGGCCTTACTCATAATACTACTCTAAGTCTACTAGTGCAATGTATATGTGAAGCCCCATAACCTCACACATACTTAGTAAACCTATCATAAGACCACAAACATTTACATCCAAGTCATACATTAATAAGTACGTAAAGACAACTTCATTCATGTCAATACAAGACCTTCATCATATAGTCAATAATATCATCATCATGCATATAGACTCATACCATGCACATCTTCATAACAAGTAGACCAATACTACCAAGTCGTGCATAAAGAACATATACATAGACACATGCATTAGAGCACCTTCCTAGAACTTCTTAAGGAGATACTTGTGCAATGTCTAGATGGGTTCATTACTTTCACCTACCCTAAGTAACATCCCTTAAGTCATTCTAGTTAGCGTCCTAGTCATTTACTTCCATTTTCCATTTTACTTTAGGGAAACAATAGCCTTAACCGACATAGACCATGTGGGTGTCATAAAACCCCACACCGAAAGAAGGTGGTCTACCGGCCAAAGTAAAACAAAACATGGCATAGCTCTCTAGGTGGATCCACTAGCTAGTATCCTATGGTGGCAACATAGTTTATGGAACTTTGGGGAAATCATGGAAATATCAACTCTACACCCTTGTTGGGTTATGAGTATATCAACACCATGAGATTTATAGTAGACATACCGTTTCCACGTTGGAAAGGGAAACACACTCATATACAAGTTCACTCGGTGCTAAGCTAAGTTCCCTTTATTGAAAAAGCTTTTATTAACATTTATTTATAAAACATAGGCTTAGGAGAGTCATACCCTCATATTCTTATCTCATAGGTCATATATGAGAGTTCATCAACCTAATTCATGTGAGAAATCCATTCACCTGGACATAGCATATGTATAGCACCATCTAGTTTAGGGTACACATGAATACATCTTTCAAGGCCCCTCTCTAGACTAGATCTTCATACATGTGTGTGTGTGTGTATATATGTGTGTGAGAAAACATTTCACATAACACATTAAGACCACATATGACCATACCTTCATATTCATGCACATAGAAACCAAACCTAGGAACTATCCTATCAAGGTACAAATGTGCAATGCATAGGCAAATCCCATACCCTTGCCCATACTAGTACACCTATCAAGTAATCCGAGCTAAGGAAACACATATCATACTTTCATAAACATCATCTTAACATACATAGTAGTAGACACTAGTGAATATGAGAACTACCTTTCATTTAGACACCATAACCTATACTACTTGTAACATGCATGTAAAGTTAGTGTGTGTGTACATTGGTCAACATGATCACATAATGTCTATAAACAACACATTGAGTCATCCACCCTCTTAGACCATAATACTCATTCAAGTATAGACCACACAACACACAATAGCATAGGAGACAAGTCAACTTCATGTTACACTTAAGACTCCTACCTTGTACTATTCATGCATTCACATAGGCGTACATAGGTAAGGGATTATTAACCATTTTAACACATCAATGGCAGAACCTATACATTACCCTAACATGGATATACACATGCTTATACAATAGCCATACAACCTAGATCACAACTAGAATAAGAAAGTAGGCATAAACTTCTCATAGTATCATCATGAACACATGTTCATATGTTCATCAATTTGCCTTCAAGGACATGGTCAACACATATATAATTACATAAATTAAACACCTCCACCATAAGTTGACCATACCACACAATGCCATACAAGGCTTTATCAACTACAATACTATAAGAAAAGTAGAGGAGATAAGCATTCTTACCAATTTCTCACCCTTTGATCATCATTGATCAATACACCTTTTTATCAACAATTAATATGGATATGGCACTAGCTATATGTACTTTAATCATCAAAGAAACCATGTACAAGTCGTCAAAAGAGCATGATTCAATTAGTGCACTATATCACATATATGGTAGAAAGTAGAGAGTCATAGATCACTCATTAATATACTTTACTTGTTTATCATGATTAACATTCATAATATACCAATAATAGCAACCTAGGGCAGTATATATAGCCATAGAAATCAAGACTAAATCATGCTTCATCTACCCTAAATCGATATCACATTATATTCATAGCATTAGCAACATTAAGGTTAAAACATGTGGATCAATCCTTATCAAGGTTCCTTTGATTTGATCATTAAGGGTTTATACCCATAATTAATTCATAACATCAACCTAAAACAATAGCTATAAGAACCACAACACCATCGAAATTCACTTTTATTCATTAAAAGGCCAATGTTACAGTGAATCATAGAAACCTAAGCTAAACATGTTCTAATCTTTATACATTGATCTATATTGATCCTTCATACTCAATTCAACATTAATCCACGTAAATAACAGTAGATATAACAACTTCAACGTAATAGAATCACAATTCAATCGATAACAAGTCAAGATCACAAAGCTCGTGCAAAGACTAAATCAAGTTTCGAAGGAACATGGGTTCATCGTGCAATTGGAGTCAAATTCACGTTAAAACAATTGTATTAACTTCAATTCATCATGATTTAATCGTTCAAAACATTTTTAGAAAGAACCCATGGATATATTGAAGAAGGAGAAGTTTGATCATATTTTTCTCTTTGAAATCTTTGAGATTAACTATCTAGATGGAAGGATAACTAGAGATGAAGATCAACATACCTTTATCTACATGAAGACCTCTAAAAATTGGTGAAGAAATCATGCAATTCCAAGCTCTAAACTATTCTTGAGCTTCAACAACAATGGAGGTTTCTAGGGAGAAGATATTTGGAGGGAAAGGTTTCTTACGTGTGTATGGGATTGGGAATGGGAGGTTCACGTGTTTGATGACTTATATACACCCAAAATTAGGTAAATAACTCAATTAGAGTCTGTTTGGGACGTGGGGTGAATTTCCCATTCACCCCTTTAATAAAACATTACGCAGGCACAGGTTGCAGGCCACCATCGACGGAACCATCTACTGGCCGTTCGTCAGTCGACGGGCCGTGCATTGGCTTCCGTCGATTGGTCCTTGGCTAATTTTTGGCTTGAGACCTGCCCAATATAAGTACAAATCGACGATATCTCACCTTGGTTGACCAACTGGCCGTCGTTTTGTCCGTCCATTGACACTGCCAAGGCAGTGTATCGACCAACCTTGGGTCCTTCTTGTGGGGCCTTTTACGGGGCCATTTAGAAGTCGTACTTGGACATTTCCAACGTAAATACAACCCTTAACAAGTTTTATACATTCCACATAAATTTCACCCAAAACAAACACCTGCAACACGTACAAACATGCAAGGCCCCATCAAGACACACACATGCATGTCTCGAGGCTATCTTTCGAACGTCTTGGACGTTCTTGGACGTTTGACCTCCAAACTTCTCAAAACGTCATATGATACCATTTAACATCATTATAACTCATTTTAAGACTTGATAAGCTCATTCATACACATATAATCACGCATAGACATATGAGGCACATAGGTGACTAATCGTCTAACGTCTTTGTCGACCCTTGACATTTGACTTCCAAATCACCTCAAACTTTGCACACTGCCTCTTAACCATATTATGAGACATTTTAGGACCTTATAACATTAATACAAACATGTTAGGCTCTATACACCCTATCTCATTTTGGGGATATTACAATATCCCCCACTTGGGAACATTCGTCCTCAAATTACACTTAGAACATTTCAATCACAACAAGGACTTCAATGCATCACATAGCAGTTTATCTTAATCATAACATCATCACATAGAATTTAACGCACCAAAATTACGAGGAACACAACTTCACATTATTTAGCACTCAATGCACACAAGCAAGCAAAACTTCAATTCACTCACTCTTTAATGCATCAATCAAAAGGCTCTTATCATGTTCATAGGAGGAACAATCTTCTCCTAATCATAACATGGTCATCACACTCCAATTTATTAAGAGTTCATCTTACAACCATTTCTAAGTACCACATAGGCAGATTTCAACAATACTCAAAAGCAAGTAGGCACTCATACTTTCATGCACATAGTCTTGAGTTAATTGAATCAACAAAGATCTTTATTAGTTAGACCTATTGCCATGAAGGTCGTACTCAACCATACCATTCTTAGTTGTGTCCATGGAGGAATGTCCCTTTCCTCAACACACTTACATGTATCATGATTTCACACCTTCGTAAAGTACAACGTCGATTTCCTTTTAAAATGAGAGATCCTCAACTTTTAAACCAAGACATTCTCATGTTTCTTCCCTAGTGAAGTGTAAATGGTAAGTCACACCAAGCACATCACAACAATAGGAAGCCATTTCACAAAATTTCAATTTCTAACATAGCACTAGCCTTTACAGTATGCCTCATTTGGTAAAAACAATACAAATTATAGGCACACACATGAACACTTAGCTAAACATGCTTTCACCTTTCAAGAGTGGGCCTAAAATCATGCTTTCCAAACCATACGAATCACATAGTTTTCAAGAGACTCAACATATTTCATTTTAATGTGACTTGACTTTTCATTATAAGGCTAAACATTACACCATACAAGTGACTAAAACCAAGTTTCTTATCTTATCTCTTGAAGTCAATTTCACAATTAGCATGCTAAGATGCACTATAAACATGAGAAAACATGGATTTTATCAAATTTCCATTCATGCACCTTGGAATCTTCACAATATCTTTAAGGTAATATCACTCAATACATACCAAACATGTAGAGGTCATGCAATTCATACTTTATACAAGACTATATTCATGAACAAGTTCATCAAGACTTCATTAGATTCAAGTTCAGGCAAAATAGACGGACAAAGTAGAAATATCTACAACCTTACCATTCCATCACCATCCCCCACTTAGGGTAAACCTAATTAAGAGCAACTTAACCCAACCTTAAGAGGATCTTAACTTAACAACATTCATATTTCAACAATTACCAGTGATGACTATTTAGAAGGAATTTACAGTAAGTCAACATAGTAACACCAAGGTATTCTAAACCTTATCATTTCCTAGGTAATTTATCCCCAATCATAGATTTAGGTCATACCATGCAACCACATAAGGTTTTCATACATTCCAATAGACACCAAGGTCACACAATATTAGGGAAAGACAACAAGGGGACGTAGCCATAAGGACTCTTTCTTTTCTTTCAATATTAACGTAAGGTAACTTATAGGTCAATCAAACCCACATCATCACCCTACAAAGATAAGACTACTACCCTCAATTCTAGGGAAACACGAATTCCACAATATTAAGGGAGTCACAACATAATAAGAAGTTAGAAACGAATCCACGACTCATCATGCCATAAGACTCTCATTCTTCATTTCAAATAGCAAATCTCCTTCTTACCTTCATTATCATGTTCATAAGCATCAATTATATACACATTTCCAATCAAAGGAAAATTTAGTTGGTTTCCCAAAAATCTTACAGTAAGCTGCCTAACATTATAGTGAGCATGCTTCCAAATTCCAAAAATGCAACATTTAGGCAATCGATGGGAAAAGCATGACAATATGAGATACCAAACTTTACCAAGACAAACATACTATCATCACACCTAGGATCAAGTTTATGCAAAGAACTCCAATCCATACTAGGCAACTTATCAAGGACTACCTATATACAAAGGGAAACATTGAACACTTTTAAGCACATATTCTTAGGGTAGCATGCTTCCATAGGTAGTCACTAAGCATTTCAAGTTCAAATCATAGTATTAGGCTACCATCAAGAAAAATCATATAGTAACACATCATTCCAAAAGAACTCATGTCAACCATAACAACTTCTAGCATGCTTTAACCATATTATGACTCACATTCTTTAACATAACATGATATTTCACATAAGTCTCATACATAGCCATAAATGGCCTCATAACCTCAAAACATGCCAAAATTCACCTTCACACATACTCATTCAATAATAAAACCAAGATAAGCATTTAAACTAACCTTTTCTCCCTCAAGCATAGAGATACAATCTCATCCAAGCAATCACATCTAAAATACCACCGGACAAGCAAACATAAGAGAGAGATCTTATAGAGTTAAGTTCTATGGCACGATATGAGAATGATGAAGAAGGGAAATTATATCGTCCTATAGCCTCTTCTACCATTTGATGTGTCATGACTCACCACCAATGCTACGAGACTCTACTAGACGTGGCAATATGAGACTTTTAGAACCTAAAACCATATTATAAACCTGATGCTCTGACACCACGTTTGTCACATCCGGGGAGCACCCCCTGGAAGTAACATGGCGTACTTGACCTCTCGGGGGTCTTATACAAGCCCATAGTTATCATTCATCTTATTGACATAGTAAATTTAGCGGAAAATTTAAAACTTTCTTAGCACATCATATGCTAGAACATTACTTCATATATATATAACATAAGTCATAATACATATATAGATCTTAAGTCTCTTTGTCATCTTAGACTCAACAACATTAGAGTACATTAGGGAAACGGCCCATAAGACACATTACATAACTATATAATATTTAAAGACTTTACATTTGAGATATAAGTAGGAGATCCTTGATCTTAAGGATTCCTTTCATTAAGCTTGGGAATCATCTATCAAACTCTTCAACATTCAACACATCCTTTAAGCATACATAACCTATACTTTGTGTAAAAAGTAGAGAAGAATGGGATTAGCACAAGAATGTACTAAGTATGGAAATCATGCATTAAAAAGGGACTTTTTCCTTAAAATCATATTTCATACCATTTTGAGTAAATTTTCATAAAACCTTTAGACAATAGCATATATATCATTCACATACTTCATATAAACATATACAAATACCAAACATTACATAAGATCACATATAGAATTTATGACATTTTTGAGTCACATTACAGTGAGCTCTTTTCCCCTTAACAGTGAGCATTTTTCTTTTAACTCGTCTACCTTCCAAGTAACCCTCTAGTGATACTTGGTGCAATGCATCACCTTAAGGACACAAGGAAACCATACATACAATCTACACAAGTCAACACATACTATCATAGAAGTATAGTACAACATAGAGGTAGTTAAGCCAAGACTATAAGGACATTACAGTGAACTCCTAGTCATTATGCACATTTTCTTATTTTACTTCTCATCAAAGCATTATAAGACCTTACTCATAATCCTACTCTAAGTCTACTAGTGCAATGTATATGTGAAGCCCCATAACCTCACACATACTTAGTAAACCTATCACAAGACCACAAGCATTTACATCCAAGTCATACATTAATAAGTAATGACAACTTCATTCATGTCAATACAAGACCTTCATCATATAGTCAATACGATCAACATCATCATATAGACTCATACAATGCACATCTTAACAAGTAGACTAATACTATCAAGTCATGCATAAAGAACATATACATAGACACATGCATTAGAACACCTTCCTGGAACTTCCTAAGGAGATACTTGTGCAATGTCTGGATGGGTTCATTACTTCCACCTATCCTAAGTAACATCCCTTAAGTCATTCTAATTTGGGTCCTAGTCATTTACTTCCATTGTCCATTTTACTTCAGGAAAACTATATCCTTAACCGACATAGACCATGTGATGCTAAACATGGAATCCGGCGTCATAAAACCCCACACTGAAAGAAGGTGGTCTACCGGCCAAAGTAGAACAAAATATACCATAGCTCTCTAGGTGGATCCACTAGCTAGTATCCTATGGTGGCAACATAGTTTATGGAACTTCGGGGAAATCATGGAAATATCAACTCTACACCCTTGTTGGGTTATGAGTCTATCCACCCCATGAGATTTAAAGTAGACCTACCTTTTCACATTGGAAAGGGACACACACTCATATACAAGTTCACTCGGTGCTAAGCTAAGTTTCCTTTATTAAAAAAGCCTTTATTAACGTTTATTTATAAAACATAGGCTTAAGAGAGTCATCCCCTCATATGCTTAGCTCATAGGTCATAGATGAGATTTCATCAACCTAATTCATGTGAGAAATCCTTTCACATGGACATAGCATGTGTATAGCACCATCTAGTTTAGGGTACACGTGAATACATCTTTCAAGGTCCCTCTCTAGACTAGATCTTCATACATCTGTGTGTGTATATATATATGTGAAAAAACCTTTCACATAACGCATTAAGACCACACATGACCAAACATTCATATTCATGCACATAGAAACCAAACCTAGGAACTATCCGATCAAGGTACACATGTGCAATGCATAGGCAAAGTCTCATACCCTTGCCCATACTAGTACACCTATAAAGTCATCCTAGCTAAGGAAACACATATCATACTTTCATAAACATCATCTTAACATACATAGTCGTAGACACTAGTGATTATGAGAACTACTTTTCATTTAGACACCATGACCTATACTACTTGTAACATGCATGTAAAGTGAGTGTGTGTACATTGGTCAACATGATCACATAATGGCTATCAACAACACATTGAGGCAGCCACCCTCTTAGACCATAATACTCTTTAAAGCATAGACGACACAACACACAATAGCATAGGAGACAAGTCAACTTCATGTTACACTTAAGACTCCTAACTCTTACTATTCATGCATTCACATAGGGGTACATAGGTAAGGGATTGTTAACCATTTAAACACATAAATGTCATCACCTATACATTACCCTAACATGGATATACACATGCTTATACAATAGCCATACAACCTAGATCACAACTAGAATAGGCAAGTAGGCATAAACTTCTCATAGTATCATCATGAACACATGTTCATATGTTCATCAATTTGCCTTCAAGGACATGGTCAACACATATATAATGACATCAATTAAACACTGCCACCATAAGTGGACCATACCACACAATGCCATACAAGGCTTTATCAACTACAATACTATAAGAAAAGTAGAGGAGATAAGCATTCTTACCAATTTCTCACCCTTTGATCATCATTTATCAATACACCTTTTTATAAACAATTAATATGGGTATGGCAGTATCTATATGTACTTTAATCATCAAATAAACCATGTACAAGTCGTCAAAAGAGCATGATTCAACTAGTGCACTATATCACATATATGGTAGAAAGTAGAGAGTCATAGATCACTCATTAATATACTTTACTTTGTTTATCATGATTAAAATTTATAATACACCAATAATACAAACCTAGGGCAGTAGCTATATCCATAGAAATCAAGACTAAATCATGTTTCATCTACCCTAAATCGATATCACATCATGTTCATAGCATTAGCAACATTAAGGTTAAAACATGTAGATCAATCCTTATCAAGGTTCCTTTGATTTGATCATTAAATATTTATACCCATTATTCATTCATAACATCAACCTAAAACAGTAGCTATAAGAACCACAACATAATCGAAATTCACTTTTATTGATTAAAAGGCCAATGTTACAGTGAATCATAGAAACCTAAGCTAAACATGTTCAAATCTTTATACATTGATCCACATGGATCCTTCATCCTCAATTTAACATTAATCCACGTAAATAACAGTAGATATAACCACTTTAACGTAGTAGAATCACAATTCAATCGATAACAAGTCAGATCACAAAGCCCATGCAAAGACTAAATCAAGTTTGGAAGGGACATGGGTTCATCATGCAATTGGAGTCAAATTCACATTAAAACCACTGTATTAACTTCAATTTATCATGATTTAATCGTTCTAAACATTTTTAGAAAGAACCCATGGATAGATTGAAGAAGGAGAAGTTTGATCATATTTTTCTCTTTGAAATCTTTGAGATTAACTCTCTAGATGGAAGGATAACTAGAGATGAAGATCAACATACCTTTATATACATGAATACCTCTAAAAATTGATGAAGAAATCATGAAATTCCAAGCTCCAAGCTGTTCTTGAGCTTCAACAACAATGGAGGATTCTAGGGAGAAGATTTTTGGAGGGAAACATTTCTGACGTGTGTATGGGATTGGGAGTGGGAGGTTCACGTGTTTGATTACTTATATACACCAAAAATTAGGTAAATAACTCAATTATAGTATGTTTAGGACGTGGGTGAATTTACCATTCACCACTTTAATAAAACAGTACGCAGGCACAGGTTGCAGGCCACCATCGATGGAACCATCTACTGGCCATTGGTGAGTCGACGGGCCATGCATTGGTTTACGTCGATTGGTCCTTGGCCAATTTTTGGCTTGATACCTTACCAATCTAAGTAAAAATCGATGAGACCTCACTACGGTCCGTTGGTTGACCAACTGGCCGTCGTTTGGTCCGTCGATTGACACTGCCAAGGCAGTGTCTCGACCAGCCTTGGGTCCTTCTTGTGGGCCCTTTTTCGGGGCCCTTTAGAAGTCATACCTGGAAGTTTCTCACGTAAATATAACCCTTAAGAAGTTGTACAACTTCCACATAAGTTTTACCCAAAACAAACACCTGCAACACGTCCAAACATGCAAGGCCCCATCAAGACGTACACATGCATGTCTCTAGGCTATCTTTCGAACGTCTTGGATGTTCTTGGACGTTTGACCTCCAAACATCTTGAAAGTTAATATGATACCATTTAACATCATTATAACTTATTTTAATACTTCATAAGCTCATTAATACACATATAAGCACGCATAGACATATGATGCACATAGGTGACTAATCGTCGAATGTCTTGGACGACCCTTGATGTTTGATTTCCAAATCTCCTCAAACTTTGCACACTGCCTCTTAACCATATTATGAGACATTTTAGGACCTTGTAACGTTTAGACAAACATTTTAGGCTCTAGACACCCTGTGTCAGTTTGGGGGTCTTACAGTCACATCCGGGTTTACCCCCTAGACGTAACCGGTGTCGTTCTCCTCATTGAGGACTAAGATTAGCCTCTTAGTCTTACATTATTACATTCATAGGTCGAAAATATGGAAAAATTAAAACTTTTACTATTTGTACAATGAGGTTTACATAGCCCTCTACATACACATAATATATAATCGTATCCAGTATACATAGACCCTTTGTATAGGAAGATTAAATAGTCTTCTACTTTTATTGCACATACATATATATATATATAAGATAGAACATAGTCTCAAAGATTGTCTCATCTCATAACCATCTAAAACGATCATAGCAATTTGGGCATAGCCTTACATCAATGTAAAGAAGCCACATATAGGCTTATACAAAATCGTACTCAAATGAAAATATAAGGAACATAATAGTCTTTAGAACTAAACAACTCCATAAGCTAGATATTGGCATCACCCTCGGAAAGTGAGGACCTACCCACTTGGATGGTAGACAATATCCAAGTCTTTTTCAATGTCGTCTCAAATGAGCTTTCAACGAACGGAACCTAAAATTTTTGGGAAAAGGAAGAAAATGGAGTTAGTACGCCACTTGTATTAAGTATGAGTACATATGAAAATATAAGATCAAAACATGCTAAAAAGGACATTTAGTTAAATCATTCCATTTTATCCTTTGAAAGTCTTATGCATAGTCAAACAAATCATACCAAGCAAAAAGACATACTCATTTAAGCAAAGTAAGTATTATGCATATCATCATACTTAAACCCATAATCTAATACAACCCTATCATCAAGGAATAGCATCACAAGCATGAATAAGAGTTTATCACATCATAATAAGCAAGACAGGTACTCATGGATCCCTATCAAGTCAACAAGTGCAATAACCAAGCAAAGACCCATAACCTTACTCAATCAAGTAACCCAAAAAGAATCCATAACCAATGCCCAACTTTACATAATATAACCTTTAAGGATACATAACATCATACCTTAACAACATAGACTAAATTCATGTTCCTAAGAATAACCATCATCACATGATATCATTTACATGCAAAGTAAACTTGTTATCATCATTCACATCATTAGCATATACATATATAATATCAACTTCCTAAAGCTTCCATCTAGCCAAGCTAGTGCAGGCATAGATAGAGTTTCATACCCCTACCTAGGCTAAGTCAAACCTCTCAAGTCACACTAGTTATTTTATACTTTATTACTTCATTTTAGTTTAGGGAACACTTGCCTTAATCTACATAGACCACAAGAGCTAAGTGTGGAATCCGGTATTGTAAAACCTTACATCGATGGAAGGTGGTCTACCGGCCAAGTTAAAATCTAACATGAACATAGCATCTAGGTGGATCCACTAGCTAGTATTCCTATGGTGGCAACATAGTTTAAGGAACTTGGGGACAAATTGGAAACATCACTCTACATCCTATTTGGGTCATGAGTCTATCCACTCCGTGAGGACCGTAGTGAACCCTACCTGCCCTACTTGGAAAAGTGTCACCCCCTCACATACAAGATCACTCTGTGCTAAGCTAGGTTCGTTATTGAAATGTATTTAATATCTTTATTTATCAATCATAGCTTAGTTTAGGTCATAGGGTATAGCCCTTGTATAATCATCATCATCATATCTCAATAAGAAATGCATGAGTTTAGTCATTTCATAATAATTCATATAAGTGAGGTTAAGACATTACATATCAATTCATAATAAGGCACATTGGTATGTATCACCATCCTTATAACATTTACATCTTGATCAGCCTCACAACCATAGTCAACACATTTCAGTTCATCATAATACCACCCTATCAATCCTAATATAAAGCATACTCCAACATAACATCATGGCTTAATCACAATTAACCACAAAGTGAAGTAAAAAATAGGGATCATAAGACTTACCAAGTCTCCTTCATAACTCATCATCAAGGTATTACCATCAACCCTTAGTTCAACTCAATTAGGTATAGAATCATCATACTTCAACAACCAACATGATCACAAGTCTAAAAGAATAACTACATCACAATTCACTACTAGATCAAAGCTTAAGATTAAGTCAATTCATCATGACCTAGATCACTTCTCAAGAAATAGCATGAAAGACTACAAATCATCCTAATTTGTTCATGATTAATGTAACCACATCATCTAATAGTAATTCAACCAATAACCAAGTCAATTGAACCAATCACAACCTAATTCATATCAAGATCAAACCTAGGATTAAAGGTTGAGGATCATGTTCTACAATTTAGACCAAACCATCAAGAATTATCACAATCAAGTTAAAATACATGTTAATATATTCATTATATTCTAAATAAATCATAAAAAACTTAGTCCATAACATCAATTTCGAGATTATATGAAACCCACTTGAAAACTCAACTATTATAAATACTTTGAAGGAGCCCTTTGAGGAAAGAAGTCTCAAAGGTGAATTAGATCTCATACTTTAATGTTTGATGAAGATTTGATGGTGAAATCGCCCCTTTACAGCCCCCAAAACCCTTCCCTAGCTTGTTATTCAATGGTGTCTTCCAATAGAGAGAGAAAGAAGATAGAAGGAAGAGGATATGTTTTGAGAGTTATGTTTAGACTAATTGGGGTTGAGGTATTTATATGGGAGTTTAATCAAGTTAATTAGTCTTCCCTTAATCCCTAACTAACCACCAAACCCCTTAATTAATTGTTTTAAACTAAGTTACAACGAGCAGGAATTAGAGGCCACTCAAAGACGGAACCCTGTCGACGCCTCTTGCCTCAATCGACGGACCAACCCCCCTTATGTGCTGCACGTCCATCGATAAGTTAAGAGAGTGTGCAAACTAGCCCCTTCAACGAAATTTTTATGTGTTGGTCGATGGTTGGCATCGACGCCCCATTGATCCACACACTAGTCATTGGTTAGGTTTCGTTGGTGCACACTGCCAAGGCAATGTTGCCTCCAACGTGCTAGGGTCCTCCTCAAGGGCCCTTGGTTGGTCCTTGGGTATTCAAACCCGGATGTTTCGACCATGAATTGACTTTAACACATGTTGTACACCCTCTTACCAAATTTGAATTTCCGACTCCTAAAAGCTAGTCAAATTGGCTAAGGCACACTAGCACCTACTTGTACTAAATTTCCGGACGTCATGGACGTTCTTGGACGTTTTGGTTTCTGAACTGTCACAACCCGAGACCATACCCTAGAAGATAGGGTGCAATCCTGGATTGCGACCGGCGTCGTCGAACTCTCAGAGTTCTAAGACAAGCCTCATTCATATCATTCATCGCATATACATAGTGAAAAATAGTGCGGAATTAAAACTTTTCACTAAAACTTAAAATAGTCTTTAAAACCCTTTCATATAGAAATACTAAGTCTCAATCTCATCATCTTAAGACACAAGAGTACTTTAATACGAAAATAAAAATAACATAGTCTTGTTACAATACTTCATAAAAGAAACATAAGATGACATATATGCCCTCGATACAAATGAGGACATAGTTCAATTATTCTACTCGGACGATCCTTCTAAGCCCAAGTCTTCTTCTCCAAAAGCTCCTTACCTACCAAGGACTATAGATAGAAAATAAAGCATGGAATTAGTCCAACCACATGTACTAAGTATGGCTATATGCATAAAATCATGAAAATGGACTTTATTGGAAATATGCATCTTTTCATTTAGAAATCATTTTATAAACATAAGAACATCATTTAGCAATTAAGAAACACATAAGATAACAATTAACCAAAGATAGCATTTTAAAAGCTCACTTTACAGTGAGTTCACTTCACTGTACACTTCACTGTACAGTGAAGTCACTTCACTGTACAGTGAAGTCACTTCAATGTTACAGTGAAGTCCAAACCTTCCCTTTTAACATCTCCTAGCATGTAATTCCCTCACTTAAAGTCATCCTGAGATTAACTTAAGTCACACAAAGAGACCGCCCATACACATTCTCTAGATGTGCCTAAATGACCCTTAAGATTACCTACAATGAGTCACATACATACTTAGAAAACAATCATAAACATCAAGGTAAGATTCATCTACCAAAGGTGATTTCCAAGGTTCACTTGAGTGAGTGTGGAGCGACCGCACATACAATCTCTATCACACAAACACAAGAGATCCTATAGACTACCTCAAATAGAATCATTCTCACTAAACACACCAACACTTAGATGATAAGATATTCTCCTTCCAAAGCCTATCAAAAGACCTACTTAAGTAAATCGAGAAGATAAAGTCCATAGTGTAGTGACCTCTCCAAGATTACCTAAATAGTCCTTAAGACTTCCTAAGGTTTAGATCATGTCAACAAGATTAACCAACTTCCCTAACTAGATTCATCCTCAAGACTTCCAAATATAAGACATGAAGAGACCATCCTTTCATGTCCTCCTCACACTTTAGCTAAGGAATGGTTAAGTCACTTTAAATTAGGTACTCAACCATTTACATAGTTACTACATAGGTCATTAGTTCATTAGTTCATTAAGACTCATACATCACATAAGACACTCACATAGTACATCACATAAGAACTCACATAATGGATCACATAATGGTCTTTGGACAAGACCTAGGAACTCCACATAACACCTTCAAAGTCTATTGTGCAATGTCTAGATAGCGTCCCATACCACCACCTAAACCTCATAAACTTATCTAATGCTAATAGGTATTCCACATGATGAGAATAGGCAATAACTGACATAGACCATGGTAGCAAGACATGGAATCTGAAGTTCTATCCTACTTCGATGAGGTTGTTCTACTTGCCAATGGTAGAACTTGGACACATCCCATGTAGGCACATGGTTAAGGAATATGAAGAGCTTAATAAGCATTCAGTCTGTTCTTTAACTGAATCCACTTAACCCTACTCATACTCACTCGGTGCTAGCCTTCGTTCTCATAGATTAGTTCACATTAAGGTTCATATAAATAGGTCCTTATCTAGTTCATGACCCCCTTTACATTCACCCTACCAAAGCAAGTTCCACTAGGGCATATCTCACTTTAGCGACAAGAAGCTCATAGCGACTTCCCTAAGGTATTATATGATGCCGTTCCAGCCAACCATCCCTAAGTCCATCACTCATAACATGAAGGATACCATTACGACTAACTACTTCACAATTCATAACCTCTCCACTAAGTTCAAGGTTCCACATAACATTGACCTTCTTATCATTAAGGTCCCACCTATATTTATTTATTCAAGACTAAGAGTTATAACACCCTATATCAATACATCACATATCCATAATCATATGTTCATCAAGCAAGAGATACAAGTCAACCAAGACAAGACATCACATACTTCACTTTTAACCCATAATACAAGCCATTCTAGAAACACTTCTAAAACAACCTAACATCTTCAAGTCATCCTATATATCATCATAACATCATTAATATACTCCACATAGACTCATAAAGTCAAGTAGGAATAACCAAGACTTAACCTAACACTACATTCATAATGTCAAGTCAAAGTCTAACATGATCACTTAAGGCAACATAACTAGAAATACATACATGACTATATAACTTCACATGTAGATAAGTAATGCCATACTTCACATCATCAACTACACAAATATCCACATAACTTCAAGTAGTTGCCAATAAGGTCATGCTCATAATATTGCATAAAGTAATGCCGAATAGGCCACGTCAATTGCAAGTAAAACACATAACACCGCCACCATAAGTGGACCATAGCAATCACAATAGAATCGAAGTATAATTAATATCAAATTAAGGAAAACGGGGCAGCATAGCTTCATACCCATATCCACACTTCAATTCAATGTCAATTTAACCAATTCAACATCACAAGACCCTTACCCATGGCCATGAACTACAATTCAAAGCAATAACCATAAAACTCAATGAATCTACATCAATTCAATCTAGGTTTAACAATATAATATCAATTACATATCAATTGAACACAATTCTTATATCATTAGAAAGCCCATAAGAAACTACACAACAATTCATCAACATTAGCTTAATATCAAGTAACCCAAAAAGTAGTCAAAACTAGGGTTCATCAATTCACATGGGTTCATAGGTAATTTATGTTGAAATCATCAATACAATATCAATTAGATCATAATTCAATGTTTAGAAATCATTTATGCAAGAACCCATGGTAGAATCCCGAAATTGGACAATTCACTTTAGAAAACTTTGTAAAACACTTTGAGGATTGGGCTCCTTGATAAAATAAGTTTCAAGGATCAAAAGCCATACCTCAAGGATGATAATTCTTCACTTTGATGAAGAATTCTCCTCAAAACACCACCAAGCTGATCTTCAATGGACTTCAATGGAGTCTTTGGGATTTCTAAGGGACTTTGGGATTTTGATTTTAGAAGAATGAAGTCTCTAGGGTGTTAACTACTTATATAGTTAATTAAAATACCCATAGTACCCCTAAACAACCGCCTAAACTCTTATTTAGACATAGGGTGAATTTACAAGTTCACCCCTAACTGGCAGAAAAATCTGCGCAGGAGACTTGGCTTGCGACGACTGCCTTGTGACGGGGCATCACGGCTGACACGGGCCGTCATGACCTCCGTTGCAAGCTCCAGTGGCTTGCCAAGGGTTCCCCCTACACCCTTTGACAAGGCCCCCACGACGGAACCCTTGTGACGGGGCGTCACATACATGACTGGCCGTCGACTGCTCCGTCGCCAAGACTGCCTGGGACAGCCTGCCATCAGGTTTTGGGTCCTTTCCTGAAGGAACCTTTGATGGTCCTTGGGGATAATTTCCCGGATTTTCCCAACCCAAATACGATCATCTATGAGTTTAACACCTCTCACATGAATTTCATCCAAAACGAACACGTAAAACTCAATGAAACTCGCCTAGACGTACAAGGTTGACTCAAAGCACATCTTTCAAATGTCTTGGACGTTCTTAGTCGTTTGACCTCCAAACTTCACGAAACTTTAACCACTGACTATAAATGCTATATTAACTCTATTAAGAACCTTAAAACACCATAAAACACATATAAACACATAGAACCACATAAGAGACAATTAGGTGACTTAGTCGTCAAATGTGTTAGTCGTCCCTTGAAGTTTGACTTCCAACACCTCTAATACTTTAGCTACTGCCTCTATACCACATATTAAACATATTTAGAACCTTAGAACACTAAGACCAACATGTTAGGCTCTAGTTAACCTATGTTATTTTCAAGGTCTTACAATCTCCCCCACTTGGACAACATTCGTCCTCGAATGACACTTGCCACTCTCCAAACACTTCCAAGATTAGATATTCAACTATCAGTACATAACCAAACCATACAACACATATCTAAGAAGAAACCATCAATTTCACATAATCAAGAGATTCACAACACAACAAGAAACTAGAAAACAATTCTATAACTCGTTATGCTACAAAACTCACATGCTTCAATCCAAATAGCAAAAACTCATTTTACACTCAACATCATACTCATATACATCAGTTCTAACCACATAACAAGAATTTTAGACCAAAGGATCAAATAGCCATTTTTACAAAAACTTTACAGTGAACAGTATATCAAGCAACACTTATTTTTGCAACTTTTCCAAAAATGCAATTTTTAGGCAATTCTCTATATAGACATGCTAATATGCAAGATAACATCATGAAAACACATCATACAACATTCTCAAAGCTTCATAAAACACACAATGCAAGAAGTAAATGAAATTTAATTTCAACCAAACTCCTAAACATCATGCACATGCAACAATTCAAGAACTTCTATCCCATCTACAAAACATACTCCCCCACTTCGAAGGAGCTCATACTATCAAAGAGAAACAAGAACTTACCAACATCATCATCACCATCACTCGACTTCTCAATTCTAGTACGGAGTGCATAGAAACGTCTCTTAGTTGGAGCATCATCCTTTGGACCACTAGGCTCAACCCTCTTGCCCTCCTTCCTAGAAGCAATGTTTAGACAATCTCTCACTTTGTTCCCATCCTTTCCACATCCAAAGCAACTACCGGTACCCAATAAACACTCACCATAGTGACTCTTGCCACAATTTGCACAAGTAGGCTTGCTATCCTTAGAAACACCTCCTTTCTCGAACTTCTTCTTAGGAACTCTAGGTCCATCTTGAGTTTGAATCCTCTTTTTGAACCTAGGTTGCTCTTGATCACTAGCAACACCCCTTTTCAAACTTCTAGCCATCTTCTAAGTTTAGACTCCTCAATAGATTGTGCATACACCATGAGTCTAGATAGGGTCATATTATCATGAAGCATAGCGGTACGACATTCTTCCTTCACCAAATCGGCTACTCCGGTACAAAAGCGACTCATTTCATCTCTTGGATTGGACACAAGAGAAGGATCATACCTAGACAATGTTGAGAATTTCAAAGAGTACTCCTCAACACTCATATTGCCTTGCTTGAGATTAATAAACTCCTCCATCTTGACTTCTCTTCTCTCACGGGGAAAGTACTTGCCAAGAAAAGCTCCCTTAAACTCTTCCCACTCAATAGGACCCGAATCTTCCGGTCTATTGTCCTTCCATTGAGTATACCAAATTTGAGACACATCTCTTAATTGGTATGAAGTCAACTCCGCCTTCTCCCTAGATGTAACCCCCATAGCACTCAAAACTTTGTACACACCATCAAGGAACTCTTGGGGATCCTCATTCACCTTGGAACCAAGAAAGATAGGAGGATTCATCCTCACAAAGTCTCTCAACCTAGAAGTCATAGTGCTCTCCATAACCCTAGGCACCATACTCAAATTGATTTGAGTAGTTACGTCTTGAGCTAAAGCCCTCAAAGCCTCTACAATCACCCTATTAGACAACTCCGGTACCTCATCACCTCCTCCTACATTAGGAACATGATCACCTTGGGGAGTCACTTCATCACCTTGCCCATCTTGGACACCTTGCTCATCTTGAGCAACTTGCTCAACTTGCTCAACTTGAGGAACCTCCTCCTTCACCCTCTCCTCTTCCAATCTCCTAGCGGCCATCCTTCTAGTATTCATCTCCTAGCAAACACAAGGAAACTCATAAGAAGGATAATCATAACATTACTCTACCGCACGATATAGGAGTAGAAAATAAGGGAAACTCTATTGTCCTATAGCCTCTCGCCCATAGATGTGTCGTGACTCACACCGATGGTCAAGACTCTACTAGACGTGACTTGATGAGACTTTTTTAGATACCTAATACTACTTTCACCAATCCTATGCTCTGATACCAACTTGTCACAGCCCGAGACCATATCCTAGAAGATAGGGTGAATCCCGGATTGCGACCGGCGTCGTCGAACTCTCAGAGTTCTAAGACAAGCCTCATTCATATCATTCATCGCATATACATAGTGAAAAGTAGTGCGGAATTAAAACTTTTCACTAAAACTTAAAATAGTCTTTAAAACCCTTTCATATAGAAATACTAAGTCTCAATCTCATCATCTTAAGACAAGAGTACTTTAATACGAAAATAGAAATAACATAGTCTTATTACAATACTTCATAAAAGAAACATAAGATGACATATATGCCCTCGATACAAATGAGGACATACTTCAATTCTTCTACTCGGACGATCCTTCTAAGCCCAAGTCTTCTTCTCCAAAAGCTCCTTACCTACCAAGGACTATAGATAGAAAATAAAGCATGGAATTAATCCAACCACATGTACTAAGTATGGCTATATGCATAAAATCATGAAAATGGACTTTATTGGAAATATGCATCTTTTCATTTAGAAATCATAGTATAAACATAAGAACATCATTTAGCAATTAAGAAACACATAAGATAACAATTAACCAAAGATAGCATTTTAAAAGCTCACTTTACAGTGAGTTCACTTCACTGTACAGTGAGTTCACTTCACTGTACAGTGAAGTCACTTCACTGTTAGAGTGAAGTCCAAACCTTCCCTTTTAACATCTCCTAGCACGTAATTCCCTCACTTAAAGTCATCCTAAGATTCACTTAAGTCACAGAAAGAGAGACCGCCCATACACCCTCTCTAGATGTGCCTAAACGACCCTTGAGATTACCTACAATGAGTCACATACATACTTAGAAAACAATCATAAACATCAAGGTAAGATTCATCTACCAAAGGTGATTTCCAAGGTTCACTTGAGCGAGTGTGGAGAGACCGCACATACAATCTCTATCACACACACACAAGAGATCCTATAGACTACTTCAAATAGAATCATTCTCACTAAACACACCAACACTTAGATGATAAGACATTCTCCTTCCAAAGCCTATCAAAAGACCTACTTAAGTAAATCGAGAAGATAAAGTCCATAGTGTAGTGACCTCTCCAAGATTACCTAAATAGTCCTGAAGACTTCCTAAGGTTTAGATCATGTCAACAAGATTAACCAACTTCCCTAACTAGAGTCATCCTCAAGACTTCCAAAGATAAGACATGAAGAGTCCATCATTTCATGTCCTCCTCACACTTTAGCTAAGGAATGCTTAAGTCACTTTAAATTAGGTACTCAACCATTTACATAGTTACTACATAGGTCATTAGTTCATTAGTTCATTAAGACTCATACATCACATAAGACACTCACATAGTACATCACATAAGACACTCACATAATGGATCACATAATGGTCTTTGGACAAGACCTAGGAACTCCACATAACACCTTCAAAGTCTATTGTGCAATGTCTAGATAGCGTCCCATACCACCACCTAAACCTCATAAACTTATCTAATGCTAATAGGTATTCCACATGATGAGAATAGGCAATAACTGACATAGACTTTGGTAGCAAGACATGGAATCCGAAGTTCTATCCTACTTCGATGAGGTTGTTCTACTTGCCAATGGTAGAACATGGACACATCCCATGTAGGCACATGGTTAAGGAATATGAAAAGCTTAATAAGCATTCAGTCTGTTCTTTAACTTAATCCACTTAACCCTACTCATACTCACTCGGTGCTAGCCTTCGTTCTCATAGATTAGTTCACATTAAGGTTCATATAAATAGGTCCTTATCTAGTTCATGACCCCCTTTACATTCACCCTACCAAAGCAAGTTCCACTAGGGCATATCTCAGTTTTACGATAAGCAGATCATAGCGACTTCCCTAAGGTATGATATGATGCCGTTCCAGCCAACCATCCCTAAGTCCATCACTCATAACATGAAGGATACCATTACGGCTAACTACTTCACAATTCATAACCTCGCCACTAAGTTCAAGGTTCCACATAACATTGACCTTCTTATCATTAAGGTCCCACCTATATTTATTTATTCAAGACTAAGATTTATAACACCCTATATCAAGACATCACATATCAATAATCATATGTTCATCAAGCAAGAGATACAAGTCAACCAAGACAAGACATCACATACTTCACTTTTAACCCATAATACAAGCCATTCTAGAAACACTTCTAAAACAACCTAACATCTTCAAGTCATCCTATATATCATCATAACATCATTAATATACTCCACATAGACTCTTAAAGTCAAGTCGGAATAACCAAGACTTAACCTAACACTACATTCATAATATCAAGTCAAAGTCTAACATGATCACTTAAGGCAACATAACTAGAAGAGTACATACATGACTATATAACTTCACATGTAGATAAGTAATGCCATACTTCACATCATCAACTACAGAACTAGCCACATAACTTCAAGTAGTTGCCAATAAGGCCATGCTCATAATATTGCATAAAGTAACTGATGTACCATGGTTTCACGGTATTTCTAATACTTTTTCCTTAAGTTTAGTGTGGGTCGAGAGACTTTTTGTGTTGATTTTGATATAAGTTTCTCTTTGTTTGCAGAAAATCTGTCTAAGGAAGAACGCGGGAGTTTTTGAGAAAGAATTGCAGAAGAGACCACCTACGGAGCCTATGACGGTCCGTCGCGGCTGTGACGGTCCGTAGGTGGCATCGTAGTGAAGGAAGAAGTTGCTGAAGGAAATTTGGGGAAGTCTGACAAGTGTGGGATTACGGAAGTTCGTGACGGACCGTCACAGCGACGACGGTCTGTCCTGCATGTTCGTCGTAATTATCAGAGAGTAATCCCAGTACCCAAAATTCCAAAGTTCAAGTGTATTGGAACGAAGACCCTCGACGGGCCGTCATGCTTGCGATGGTCCGTCATACCTGTCCGTCGAGGGGAATGAAGAAAGCAACATGAGAAGATGTGAAGTATGGGACGACGGAGGCTATGACGGTCCGTCGTGTCCATGACGGTCCGTCACGTGGTCCGTCGACCAGACGCGTTTGGACAGATTTTTAGTAAATAGAATCCTTATTTGATTAGGTTTTTGTTTTTCTTATAAATAGTTGGAAAAACCTCGTTTTTGAGGTTAGACTTTCCGGATAATTTTTAGTTTATAGTTCTTCGATTATATTAGTAAACTCTTGATTTTGGAAATTAAGATATTTTCCGGGAATTGATTGTTGTGGATTTCGTTGATTAATCAAGTTAAATTCTGGGCAATTATTCGTTTTCATAAAAGTAAGTGCATGAACTCTTCCATTAACGATATGAATTGTGTAATTACGAACATGGGTAACTAAACCTTATAGCTAGGGTTGTGGGAACCATGGGTGAATAACAAGGTAGAAATCTAACTTCAATAACAATTTCTAGAGTGGTGTCTTACATTTATTGATAATTCTTTCGTTTAGAATTCTTTTTAACGGTGGCCAACGTTAGAACTCGCCTTAATGCTACTTGCCGGACCAAGGAGGTAGATAATAGGAAAAAGAATTATCAACATAGATTTAGTGTATACTATCTAATAGACTAGTAATGGTTGGTACGAGTTAATAGCTTAGTCAAATACCGAATACGATGTTTAATGTGAGGTAAAGATAAGGGTTAGTATAGCAACACACGTAGCCGGACCAAGGTGCGGAGTGAAATTATCTAGATGCCGGACCAAGGATTTAGAGATACATAACTTATCACTTTACATGCAAGATAGCAGGATAGAACTGTTATAGTTAGATTTACCAAGTTAGGAACCTGTGGGGAACACTAAAGCCCTAGTTAATTTTACAATTTGATTAAAACTCCGAAAGTTAAATTTGTTAGTTGTTCGATCTTATTTAGTTAATCATTCTCATTAATTTAGAAATAAAACCCCCCTTTTTGTCTTTTAGTTTTTCTTGGAAAACAGTTGGCTAAATAATAGTAATAATACAATAAAGTTAAGTCTGAACTATTTTCCTTGTGGGATCGATCCCAACCTCATTAGTTGGGTTCTTTACTTGATACGACCGCTTTACTTCTTATTTGAGAAGTAAGTTTGAGCGTATCAGTAACGCCGACAAGGCCACGTCAATTGCAAGTAAAACGCATAAC
The DNA here is from genome assembly GCA_022817965.1 of Solanum lycopersicoides. Classification (NCBI taxonomy): domain Eukaryota; kingdom Viridiplantae; phylum Streptophyta; class Magnoliopsida; order Solanales; family Solanaceae; genus Solanum; species Solanum lycopersicoides. Next base: position 71,352,783 of record CM040622.1, on the reverse strand, counting down.
ACCGCCACCATAAGTGGACCATACCAATCACAATAGAATTGAAGTATAATTAATATTAAATTAAGGAAAACGGGGCAGCATACCTTCATACCCATATTCACACTTCAATTCAATGCCAATTCAACCAATTCAACATCACAAGGCCCTTACCCATGGCCATGAACAACAATTCAAAGCAATAACCATAAAACTCAATGAATCTACATCAATTCAATCTAGGTTTAACAATATAATATCAATTACATATCAATTGAACACAATTCTTATATCATTAGAAAGCTCATAAGAAACTACACAACAATTCATCAACATTAGCTTAATATCAAGTAACCCAAAAAGTATTCAAAACTAGGGTTCATCAATTCACATGGGTTCATAGGTAACTGATGTTGAAATCATCAATACAATATCAATTAGATCATAATTCAATGTTTAGAAATCATTTCTGCAAGAACCCATGGTAGAATCCCGAAATTGGACAATTCACTTTAGAAAACTTTCTAAAACACTTTGAGGATTGGGCTCCTTGATGAAATAAGTTTCAAGGATCAAAATCCATACCTCAAGGATTATAATTCTTCACTTTGATGAAGAATTCTCCTTCAAAACGCCACACCAAGCTGATCCTTCAAGTTGGACTTCCATGGAGTCTTTGGGATTTCTAAGGGACTTTGGGATTTTGATTTTAGAAGAATGAAGTCTCTAGGGTGTTAACTACTTATTTAGTTAATTAAAATACCCATAAGACACCTAAACAACCTCCTAAACTATTATTTAGACATGGGGTGAATTTACAAGTTCACCCCTAACTTGGCAGAAAAATCTGCGCAGGAGACTTGGCTTGCGACGACTGCCTTGTGACGGGGCATCACGGCTGACACGGGCCATCATGGACCTCTGTTGCAAGCTCCAGTGTCTTGCCAAGGGTTCCCCATACACCCTTGGACAAGGCCCCCACGACGGAACCCTTGTGACGGGGCGTCACAGACATGACTGGCCGTCGACTGCTCCGTCGCCAAGGCTGCCTAGGACAGCCTGCCATTAGGTTTTGGGTCCTTTCCTCAAGGAACCTTTGATGGTCCTTGGGGATAATTTCCCGGATGTTACCAACCCAAATACTATCATATATGAGTTTAACACATCTCACAATAATTTCATCCAAAACGAACACGTAAAACTCAACGAAACTCGCCTAGACGTACAAGGTCGACTCAAGGCACATCTTTCGAATGCCTTGGACGTTCTTAGTCATTTGACCTCCAAACTTCACGAAAATTTAACCACTGACTATACATGCTATATTAACTCTATTAATAACCTTAAAACACCATGAAACACATATAAACACATAGAACCACATAAGAGACAATTAGGTGACTTAGTTGTCAAACGTCTTATTCGTCCTTTGATGTTTGACTTCCAACACCTCTAATACTTTAGCTACTGTCTCTATACCACATATTAAACATATTTAGGACCTTAGAACACTAAGACCAACATGTTAGGATCTAGTTAACCTATGTCATTTTTAAGGTCTTACATGAACTCCCTAAATGAGCTATATTCATTAAAATGGACTTTAAAACAGTGTCTAGACCTCATGACACTTATGTTAGGATTTAAGGCACGTCTTGGATTTTCAAAGTGTTACATGCCCTAAGGGCTATATTATTATGAAATGTTGAGTAAAATGTTATAGGTGATGGAAGCTTGGAATAAGGGTAAGTTTGTTATTTTGTTTAGCTTCATTTATGAAATTCTCTTAAGTGGTATGGTCCAGCTTTGGTGGTGGTGTTTACTTGAACGATATGAATGTGTAGTTACTTGTGTATTGTGAATGAGGCCATGAATCCATATTATGTGAAGAAATATGGAAATCAATTTATTCTTGTTAATGTGTTTTATGAATCTTGTTATGAAAAGTATGCTAGGGATTATGTCTAAATGACATATATGATTATGTGAAGCATGTTAAAGTGTGTGATGGGATGAATTAAGGTCTAAGCATGTATAGAATTGAATATAAATGAAATTATGCCTATGTGCAAAGTGTGCTCACATGTACACACACTCACACTTTGAATGAATGAATGAATGAAGTTAAGGAATGAGAATAAGAAGGGGAGTTTTGGGATGAACACTCTTCGTGAGTTGACATGAAGTGTTTAGTAGCAATCCCACTACCTCCCAAGAGCTTTATAAGATAGGTTGGAGGATGAATGCCCTTTGTGAGTTGAGATGTGGTGTCCACTAGTTATCATTAACCTCTAGTATATAATGTTGAGAATCTGTGGGGAGTTATGCTTAGCATCGAGAGGATATTATGAAGGGGTGGTTACACTTCGTGAGTTGATAAGTTGTATTCCAATGTACCTCTTGAGATGAGTACTACTCTTTATTAGAGAATGAGTTACTTAGTAGCAATCTCCTTATCCCTTAACTATGCGCCCGCATAGGTGAAGCTATTGGGAAAGCCATGTAAAATCTAAAAGAAAGACCTCACTCTAGGCATGTGGGGGGACCCTCCTCCTATAAGAGAAGAATCGGGATTCCATGTCTAGATCTCATGGTCTAGGTTAGTTAAGCTACCCCCCACAAAAGAAATGAAAGTACTAAGTCTTCTAAAAGAGTGTACTACTTAGGGTAGGTGGTGGAATGGGACGCTATCTATCCATTGCACTAGGTAGGCATTCCGAAAGGGGAGTCTTGGTGTGTCTTATATGAATTGAATGAACTAAGTCTTCTAAAAGAGTGTACTACTTATGGTAGGTGGTGGAATGGGACGTCATCAATCCATTGCACTAAGTAGGAATTCCGAAAAGGAAGTCTTGATGTTTTATGTGGAGTGTTTTGAGTGTTCTTCCAATGTCTTGTTATTGAGAGTGGGAATGTTCTCCCGAGGTGAGTAAGCCTTTAATAGGTATTCTTGAGGACCATTTAGGTGCGCATCGAAGGGATTGTATGGGTGGTCCCCTCATGTCTTACCTTGGTGAGTCTTAGGACAACCTAGTTTTTAAGGAAACTCCTACGTAAATGAGTTGGCTTCCTCTTGGCTTGACCTTGGGAGTTCACTGTTTTGGGATTAAAATGAATTCAGTGTAATTCTAAGGGGGTCACTGTAATGTTGGGTACTTCACTGTAAAATGGTTCTTTTTGCTAAAATTATGGAAATCTTTCTCTAAGTATTAAATGATGATTCTTATGTTGTTTTATTTCTATATTCATGAAGATTTTACTTAATTGGCATGAAAGTGTATATTTACTAAAATGTCCCTTTTTGCATGTTTTTGCATATGTCATACTTAGTATATTATTTGTACAAACCCCATACTTTTCTATGCTCTATAAGTATAGGTTTAGATGCAAGGTTGAAGTCTAGAAGGCAAAGCTTGGCAAATATTCTCTCAAGACAAAGTATGTCCTCATATACTTTAGGGCATAGATCCTATTTTCTTAGTTTATTTATTTAAAGACTTATTATGTATTTCTTTCAATGTAAAGGTTCATGGGACTTCATACTTCAATACCCAATAATTCACAACAAACATATGAAATAATGCAATTCATGAAGTATTAACATAACTAAAATCAAAGTAACAAGTGACATGTTTAGGGAAAGATATGGGTCAAGGGAAAACTCATCGGAATTCATCAATTAACCATTAATTCATACTTAAGCAACATTAATTCATCATAATTCATCACAATTAACTCACAATTTTGTCTTAGAAAGAAGACTCATGTAAGGACAAAAAACCTTATTTTGGGGGGATTTAGAAATCATCTTTTGAAGTACCTCTTGGGGAAAGGAATCCCAACAGTGAAAGAAATCATACCTTATAGATGAGAAAGCCACAAAATTGAGTTGGAAAACTTCAAGGCTTGATCTTCTTCTTGGAGCTCTTTTGGTCTTCAATGGAGTCTTTTAGGAAGAGAGAATTTTAGGAGAGAGAGAGATTTTTTATTTCAACATGTGGGACTTGATTTGAGTGATAAAATTGACTTAAAACAGACCCTAATACATTATATAGTCACCCATTAAATTACCCAAAAGACCCTTCACTTAAATGGGTTTATTTGTGAAGTCAAAAACACCCAAAATATGACTATTTACGAATCTGGAAAGTGGCTCCGCTTCGCGCGGCCAACACACACTTTTTATTTGGAAAATAAAAATTGAACCAGTGAGGTCTGTGTAGGCTGCGCGTCGCGCAGCAACCCACAGAATCCTGACTTACGCAGGCTGCTTTGGCAGCCTGCCCACCCATGTTGGTGTCCTTCCCAAGGACCCTTCTGGTGGTCCTTGGGGTGTCTTTATATGACTTTTAGACTCTATATACTACAATACACCTATACAAAGTCTTTTTACAAGTTATAGACTTCATTTGACCCTCCAAAACCTTCCCCACACATAGGGACGTCAACTAGTTAAATTTCGCTAGTTTTCGGACGTTAAGGCCTTTCTTTAATGCTATGGCTCCGAAACTTCTCAAACAAGTTATTTTCACTTATTTCAACCTAAAATCATTATTAATTGACATTTAAGGCTCTAGTATATGTCATGGAAATTTCTGGGTGTGTCAATACTCCCCCCCCCCCTCTTAGGAATATTCGTCCCCGAATGACACTCTAAACCTTTTGATAGGGAGAAAGTCTCGAAACTAGCAGCCAACCAACCAACAATATCATAATGAGTCACAGATCATAGGAGGAAATATCCACCCCTTTAAACACATAACATAGCATTAACAAGTAAGAACTTAATCCACACATACCATAACAAAAGCTCAACTTTTCATATCACATAAGGAGGTACTACCTTCTCCACTTCAATATGAGCTCAATATTAACATTAAAAGTTGACATGCTGATTTTTTATCAAAACAATATCAATTATGCTCATTATGATCTTCCGTGAACACTTATAGCACACAACACACTCAAGTGAAAGCCAACATAATAAACATATTTCATGGAAAGAGAAGAATTCAATTTAGGCATGAATTTCTACTATAATATGCACATATTTAGAAAAACATGATAAGTTCAGCATTATTCAGAATAGTTTTATAAGGAATTTACTAACCTTAATCTTGGCTAGGAGTAAGGGGGAAAAGATGAGGATAGCGGGTCTTCATGTCGGCCTCGGCCTCCCATGTTGCACCCTCAACAAGGTGGTTTCTCCATAGAACCTTTACGGAGGCAACCTCCTTGATCCTCAATTTCTTAACTTGGAGATCCAAGATCTCAACCAGGACATCCTCATATAAAAGGTCTCCTTTACCCCCAAACCTTCTATAGGAATAATGGAAACTGGATCGCCTATACACTTCTTAAGCATAGATACATGGAATACCGGATGAATCATGGCCAACTCAATTGGAATTTTCAACTCATAGGCAATACTCAAACCCTCTTCAAAATTTCATAATGACCCATATAACGGGGAATATGTTTCCCCTTCTTTCCAAACCTCATCACCCCTTTCATGGGTGAAACTTTCAAATAGACCCAATCTCCTACTTCAAACTCGAGGTCCCTTTTTCTATTATCGGCATAGGATTTTTGTCGACTTTGAGCCGCTTTTAGTCTATCTATTATAACTTCTCGAGAGCTTCATAAACCAAGTAGGGACCAAGTACGGCAAACTCACCTACCTCATACCACCCAACCGGAGATCTATACCTCCTCTCATAAAGTGCCTCAAAGGGTGCCATGGAGATAGTAGAGTGGTAGTTATTGTTGTAGGAGAATTCTATCAAAGGTAGGTGTTCATCCCAATTAACTTTGAAGTCGATGACGCAAGCCCTCAACAGATCTTCAAGGATTTGAATAGTGTGTTCCGCTTAACCATCCGTCTTGGGATGAAGAGCGGTACTAAGTTTCACTTTCGTACCAATCCCACATTGGAAAGCTTTCCAAAAATGGGAGGTAAATTGAGTACCTCTATCTGAAATGATAGACAAAGGGGATCCATGCAATCTTACTATTTATTTGGGGTATAATTTGGCATAATCTTCCACCGAATATGTGACTTTGACGGCAAGAAAATGTGCGGACTTGGTCAACCTATCCACAATGACCAATATCGAGTCATGTTGCCTTCGGGTACGAGGCAGCCCAACTATGAAATCCATGTTAATATCCTTCCACTTCCATGTGGGAATGTCTATATTTTGATTCAATCCATTCGTCCTTTGGTGCTCTACTTTTACTTGTTGGCAATTCGGACACTTAGCGACAAAATCCGCTATGTCCCTTTTCATACCATTCCACCAATATGTTTCTCGTAAGTCGTGGTACATCTTTGTGGCACCCGGTTGAATGGAATATCGAGATCCATGAGCCTCTTCCATGATCAATTCCCTCAACCCATCCACATCTGGTACACACAATCTTCCTTGGTGCCTAAGCACCCCATCTTCCCCTTGAGAGAAGGACTCATTAGCTTTACTAGGGACCGTTTTCTTTAACTCCATCAATAGAGGATCAAGGTGTTGCTTGGATTTCACCCCAACAACTAGAGACAACTCGGAGTTATGTCCAACCATGACACCACCCTTTAGAGAATCTTCTAGTCGGACCCCCAACTGGGCCAACCTATGAACCTCTTTTACAAGCTCTTTCTTATCCTCTTCAACATGCATCACACTACCCATGGATATTCGACTCAAAGCATCCTCCACCACATTAGCTTTCCCGGGATGGTAAAGGACACTCATATCATAATCTTTTAAAAGCTCTAACCATCTTCTTTGGCGTAAATTCAAGTCTTTTTGGGTGAATACATATTCTAGACTCTTATAATCCGTGAACACGTCAGCATGCACCCCATATAGATAGTGTCTCCAAATATTTAAAGCAAATACCACGGTCGCAAGCTCAATGTCATGAGTTGGATAATTCTTCTCATGTGGCTTGAGTTGTCTAGAGGCATATGCTATGACTTTTCCATGTTTATAAGCACACATCCTAGAACCATTCGGGAGGGATCACAATAAATCACAAAACCTTCGGTACCCTCAGGTAAAGTCAATATCGGAGCAGAGGTGAGTCTATCTTTGAATAATTGGAAACTCTTTTTACACGATTACGACCATTCAAATTTGGACTTCTTTTGGGTTAAAGCTATTAATGGAGATGCGATAGATGAAAATCCCTCAATAAACCTCCGATAGTATCCATCCAACCCTAGAAAACTCTGAATGTCGGTAGGACTCAAAAGTGTAGGACAACTTTTGACCACTTCCGTCTTTCTCGGATCGACCTCAACCCCTTCACTAGAGAAAATGTGACCAAGAAAAGCTACCGACCTCAACCAAAACTCACACTTGCTAAACTTAGCAAAAAGTTGGTTATCTTTGAAAACTTGCAAAACTATTCTCAAATGATCCATATGATCATCCTCACTCCTTGAGTATATCACAATATCGTCAATAAATACAACCACGAACAATTAAGATACTTTCTAAAACCTCAATTCATGAGGTCCATGAAAGCAATCGGGGCATTGGTTAGGCCAAATGACATAATAAGGAATTCGAAATGCTGTTTTTGGAATATCAACCTCCTTCACCCTAAGTTGGTGATAACCCCATCTTAGGTCAATCTTTGAAAAGTATCTAGCTCCTTGGAGTTGATCAAACAAGTCATCAATCCTAGGGAGCGGGTACTTATTCTTTATAGTGACTTTGTTCAATTGGCGATAATCGATACACATTCTTAAAGACCCATACTTCTTCTTTATGAATAATACTGGGGCACCCATGGACATATGCTTGGTTGAATAAAACCCTTATCTAGCAAATCTTTGAGTTGAGCCTTTAGTTCTTTCAACTCGGCCGGGGAAATCCGATAAGGAGAGATTGAAATAGGTTGTGTATCCGGTAATAGATCTATACTGAAGTCAATCTCCCATTCGGGAAGTATTCTAGGAAGATCATCGGGAAGGACTTCCTGAAACTCCCTCACCACAGGTACCGACTCTATGGGAGGGACCCCGGATTCAATATCCATGACTCTTACTATGTGATAGAGACAACCCTTTGCAATAAACTTGCAAGCTTTTAAACACGAAATGATCTTACCCCTAGGATTCGAGTTTCCTCCCTTCCACTCAAAAACGAGTTCATTTGGAAATTGAAATTTGACCACCCTTGACCTACAATCAATAGAGGCAAAACATGCATACAACCAATCCATTCCCAATATAATATCAAAATCTAGCATATCAAGTTCTATCAAGTCAACCAACATAACTCTATTGGGCAAGGAAATAGGACACCCTTTATAGACTCTTTTTACCACTACGGAATCATCCACCGGGGTGAAACCGAGAAAGGATCATCTAAGATGTCGGGTAATATATCAAATTTCATGGCTATAAGAGGGGTCACAAATGACAAAGTAGGTCTCGAATCCAACAAAGCATATACATCAAAGGAAAATAATTTTAACATATCGGTGACCACGTCCAGTGAGCTCTCTTGATCACTTCGGGATTGGAGAGCATAGAAGTGATTCTTCTTAGGAGCATCCGGGTTTGGAGAACTTGCTTGAGCTTGAGCATTTTCCCCTTATTGAGTCTCATCATAGGGCAATCTTTATTCATGTGACCACTCTTGCCACAATTATAGCAATTACCCGTGCCCACAAGACACTTGTCGTCATCCCTTCTACCACATTTAGAAAATGAGGTCTATCAACATAATAACGACCACCATTTCCCTCTTAGGGCTTGGGAGTAGGCACCTTACTCTTATTGGACCTTGTAGCACTTGAAGATCCTTGATTAGAAAATCTCTTCTTGAACCTTGGTTTGTCTTGAACCTCATACCTATTCTTAGAAGAATTCCCTTCTTCGATTCTCACCTTCTTCAACTCCCTACCAACTTGATTAAGCTTTTGCTCCTCAATTTGTTTGGCATGAACCATGAAATGATAGATGTCCATTCTAGGAATCAACATATCCGACCTACATTCATTAACCACAAGATTGGATATCCCCATGACAAATTTGTTCATCTTGCACCTAGAATCCGCAACCATAGTAGGAGCATGCTTTGATAGTTGAGTGAATTTGAAGCTATACTCCTTCCGCTCATACCCCCTTGACGAAGATTGATGAATTCTTGCATTTTCCTCTCCCTTCGTTCCAAGGTAAAGAACCTATCAAGGAAAGCCATTTTGAAAGCTCCCCAAGTAATTCGACCTTCTATGACCTGCCTCTCATCCTTCCATTGCTCATACCAAACTTTGGCCACATCTTTGAGTTGGTAAGCAGCTAGTTCCGCCTTTTCTTGAGAAGAAACACCCATAGCATCAAGAACCTTGAATACTTCATCAATGAACCTTTGTGCATCCTCCTCCACCTTAGAACCATAGAAAGTAAGGGGATTCATCCTTGTGAAATCCCTAATCCTTGAAGCGGTTGTATTATCATGGGGGTTCACTTGCACCCTTGTATCCCTAGAAACTTGTGTAGCCAACACTTGAGTCAAGCTATAAATGGCCGACCTTATCTCAACATTAGACATAGCCCCTTATTTAATAGGAACTTGAGGGTTTTGAGGAGCTTGAGGGGGAACCGCCTCATTCAAATTCTTCTCTCTGGCCCTTCGAGCATTGTTCCTTCTCGTATTCATTGCCTATAAGAAATAATAAAGGATTAGAAGAAAGGACTAGATAGAGTTAAGACTCTTAGGCACGACTAAGGAATAACAAGAGAGTGAAAGTTTCTAAGCATCACATAGTCTCTCATTCATAAATGTGGCGCGCTTCATAATTATGAATAAGACCCTACATAAAAGTTGTTTAATGAGACATTAATCCTAAGAATATTTAACCTCATGCTCTGATACCAAGTTTGTTACGACCCAAAGTACCCCCTAGGCATAACTGGAGGCGGCATCCTCTATGAGGACTAAGACAAGCCTCTTAGCATTCGTCATAGCAAATCATAAGTCAAAATCGCAAAAAAATTAAAACTTTTACGTAAATAGCAAGGAGGTTTACATAGACCTCTATATAGGAAGCATACATAGGCTTCTCACATTAGACCATAACAACGCATAGGAATTTAGTCTAATACTTTGTCTCATATCAACCATCTATAACTAAGTCAAACAATCTAGGCAAACACCTTATACAAATCCACAATTGCCACATAGGGCTTACATCAATTTCTTCAACAATAGGAAAGAAATGAATCTCTACTAGACAATACAAGTACTACTAAGATAGAGTGTGTGGTAGCATCCTCGAATAAGAGGAGTCTAGTCCAAGTCTTCTTGCTTTAGCCTCAATGATACGTTAACGGTCCGAACCTACAATGTTTGGGAAAAAGAGAAGAAATATGGGTTAGTACAAACCACATGTACTAAGTATGGTCCCTATGCATAAAAATTGTTAACGCATGAGAAAAGGCACAATTTAGTCAAAACTATGCACAATGACCAACAATTCAATATACACATATAAGGAAATTCATAATCATATCAATATATAAGTAACTCAAGCAATACTTGTGGAATGCGAAGAATAAAGCCCATAACCCTATCCAAATCTAAGTATCACATTAAGCAACTCATTTCATACTTACAACATATTCTCATGTATAACATGTTTCATATACCAATACTAGTCATAGCTTATCAACATAATAATAATTATAATCATAATCATAATAGAACACTACTAGAATCATCCTATAGGATCTCACATGTGCAATGTGTAAGAGAAGTCTCATACCCTCCCTCACAGTATGTAGTAACCTTTAAGACAACCCTAATATAAGTTCACATACATAACTTGTTCATACCTTTACCTTAGGGAAATAAGTACCATAACCCACATGAGACCAAGAGCTACATGGAATCCGGTGTTCTACCCCCACACCGAAAAGAGAGGGTTTACACATGCCTAAGGTGCAACCATTCCTACATAGCTATTTTAGGTGGATCCACTAAGCTATAGTCCTATGTGGGCACATAGTTAAGGGAAAAGGAGATTGTTTCTAGAAACCTTTACTGCTAATCGTGAAGTTTTCCATCTCTTGAGACAACACATATCTTGGGAATCCACACTACTAGTCGTGAAGAAACCCATGTGGGAGGTCAGACTTACTAACGTTAGACCTCCATCTCATTTACATGCCCTTTCGGTGCTAAGAAATCTTTTCCTTTAGTAATCATCATATAACATCGTACAAGTTCAGATTAGTCTCTTTTAGACCTTTAGGTAAACATCTTATCATAATAGCTCATAGGTGATCACAAGAGAGAACTATCCTTTCACTTTAGACACAACATTATAATCATGAGAAACTATATTCAATCATATAATCATCACATCATAACATAATACACACTTCATAGACAGTTCATAGATCTAGGGTTAGGGATGAGGGATCCTAGTCACCAACATCACAACAACACAATAAGCTATAGTATCACATAAATAGATTTCACCTTGCATAATTGAGATCAAAGGAGAATCAAGATCATACCTCATTGCCCTTCATGGGACTTCATACTTCAATACCCAATAACTCACAACCAACATATGAAATAGGGTAATTCATGAAGTATTAACATAAGTAAAATCAAAGTAAAAAGTGACATGTTCATCACCCTCAACAATTCACATTAATCAATCCAAGAAATTAGGAATTTAGGGGAAAAACATGGGTCAAGGGAAAACTCATCGGAATTCATCAATTAACCATTAATTCATACTTAAACAACTTTAATTCATCGTAATTCATCACAATTAACTTACCATTTCGTTTTAGAAAGAAGACCCATGTGAGGAGAAAAACCCTTTTTGGGGGGGATTTAGAAATCATCTTTTGAAGTACCTCCTGGGGAAAGGAATACCAACAGTTAAAGAAACCATACCTTATATATGAGAAATCCAGGAAATTGAGTTGGAAAACTTGAAGGCTTGATCTTCTTGTTGGAGCTCTTTTGGTCTTCAATGGAGTCTTTTAGGAAGAGAGAATTTTAGGAGAGAGAGAGATTTTTTATTTCAACATGTGGGACTTGATTTGAGTGATAAAATTGACTTAAAACAGACCCTAATACATTATATAGTCACCCATTAAATTACCCAAAAGACCCTTCACTTAAATGGGTTTATTTGTGAAGTCAAAAACACCCAAAATATGACTATTTACGAATCTGGAAAGTGGCTCCGCTTCGCGCGGCCAACACACACTTTTTATTTGGAAAATAAAAATTGAACCAGCGAAGTCCGTGTGTCGCGCAGCAGTCTACTGAATCCTGACTTACCATCCTGCCCACCCACGTCGGGGTCCTTCCCAAGGACCCTTCCGGTGGTCTTTGAGGTGTCGTTATTGGAAGTTTAGACTCTATTTACTACAATCCACCTATACAAAGTCTTTTTACAATTTTTAGACTTCATTTGACCCTCCGAGACCTTCCCCAAACATAGGGACGTCAACTAGTTAAATTTCGCTAGATTACGGACGTTAAGGCCTTTCTTTAATGCTATGGCTCCAAAACTTTTCAAACAAGTTATTTACACTTATTTTGGACTAAAATCATTATTAATTGACATTTTAGGCTCTAGTATAGGTCATGGAAATTTCCGGGTGTGTTAGAATTGGTAGTCAACCTAAATTTCTCATGTTAAGGTGTAGCTTATGATATTGCTTAATTGTTTCAAAGTTGTGATATCATGTTATAACGTGAGTTAGTATGATGTTGTCTCTCATGTGGTCATGCCTCCATATTAGAATTGCTTGAAAGGTGAATTAATGGATTTTAGCATGTTTCACTGTTAAGATTTTGTGATCATTGTAAAGAAGTTCAAAATTTGAGAAATTTCATTTTTCATGAACAATGGTTTCAATGTGTTTAAGAATGATGTTTCGGAGCATGTTTAATTTTGGAGAAGTTAGTTCCTCCATAAATGAAGAATAAGGGTAAATTTCGAAATGTGAAAGTTGTTACAAAGTTTCCTGTGTTGCAAAGTGTTTAAAAATGTGAAATTGTGCTCCTTGTTAGTTGGTGCCTTGACTATGAATGTTTTGATAATGATGTAATGTATTTGTGCTGCTAATTGATTCCTTGATGGTCTTAAAGTTTTTAGTGTCATTCGAGGACGAATGTTATTCCAAGTGGGGGAGAATGTAACACCCTAAATGAACTATGGTGAACTAGAGCTTTGTGAATGTTTCGTGAGTTAGTGTTGCATTAAAAAGAGTTATAATGATGTTCTTAAGCAGTGTGTGAAGTTTGGTGTCTTTTGGAGATCAAACGTCCATGACGTTCGGAAGGTGTGCCTTAGAAAGTGCTAGTGTGTCTTCATGTGTTTTAATGAATTTTAAATGTTCGTTTTAATCGAAATTGGTGTGGGATGTTACTAAGACCTAAATGACTTAGTATAGGTGTTTAACGTTCAGGTAAGACCCCACCTAGGACACACGAGGGGACCTATAAGAGGACCCCATCCATTTGGCAGGATGATGCCAAGCAGTGACCATCGACGGCCACAAGGGAAGGTCCTGTAACGTTCCGGAAAATCATGTGTCTAATGAAGAACCCAGTATGCCCTTAGTATAGCCTATTAGGGGTACATAGGCATCTCAATTCCCAATATTGAGAAATATTGGGCATAGTGTAGAAAAATTGACTAAGAGATATTAGTCAATTTTCTATATACAAATATGAGATATACTTTACGGGTTGTCATACCCCAATCCAAGATTAATGTTTAAGAAATGTACCTGCAATAAGACCCTAAGCTAATGATATATATTTCGTCCAACTCACAAAAGGTATGAGGCATCCAAGTGTCAAGCCTAGATACCATAGCACAGAACCATCTAAAATGATCATGTAAATTAAGCAGTGCACAAGGACATGGCGAGGGTCCTTGGGACAATAAGTAAATATTACAAATAGGACATCAAGAATAGTTATTTAGTAAATTACAACCAACCCATGTGCAAGCACATGGCAAAAGCTTGTGGGAATCGGCCATAAGGAGGGGACCACCCTAACCGAATTCGGTTAGGGTAGTTAAGGGGCAGCATGTGCGGACGGGTCCCTCCATGTGGGTCCTAACTTCCTAACCAACTCTTGGTCCTAACTAACTGTCCTAACTAGCTAAATAACCTAGGACTAACCGAAATGGACCCACTAGTGCACCCGACAACCTAGGACTAAACCGGGTCGACACTAACCTAGTACTAGTTGAAGAGACAATCTAGTACCTAACCTAGGATGGCCCAAAAGGTTAGCTATGGTCCTAACAACTTACGGGTACTTTATTAATTCCCCTAGGTTACCTAATTAATTAATTTAGCAATTTAATTAATTAATTTAAAAGGGCTAAAACCGAAACTACAAATGAAATATCTAGATTTCGGTTAAGACAAGAAAGGGATAACGTAGTACCTAACCTAGGATAATCCAAAGGATTAGTTAAGGTTATGACGACTTAAGGGTACTTTAGTAATTACCTTAGGTCACCTAATTAATTAAATTAGAAATTTAATTAATTAGTTTTAATGGTCAAAACGAAATCCTTACACTAACCTAGTATAATTCAAGAAACATCCTACTACTTAACCTAGTTTGGTCCTAAAGGTTTGATTATGGTTCCAATGACTTAGGGGTACTTTAATACTTACCCTAGGACCCTAAATTAATTAAATTGAGGATTTAATTAATTAATATAAAGTCAAAATGTTGACGGAAAACCATAGTCAACACCAATTTCTAGATTTTCGGTCAAGTCAACATTCTCCTATGTTTAGTCAACTTAGGAGGGGCGTTTTGGAAATTGGTTAATTAGTTTATTAAATTAACTTACTAAACCTACGTTTTATAATTCAAGATCAGTTCCTAAACCTAAAAATCACGATCAAAACGTTGAGACTCACGACGCTAAGGCAGTAGGCGACAAACCGCAAGAAAACTAAGAACACTAGAGGCTTTTCTTGGGCTATTTCAAAGTAGCTTCAAGGTCTCGTTCAAGGTGATCTTCGTAGATTATGTTCTACTTAAGGTATGAGTTTCTCTCCTGTATTTTTGTCTCCAAGAGAACTTTCTTTCCAACGATTCAAAGATCTTGAAAACTAGGGTTGTTCCCGTGTCCTCGTCGAACACCTTGTCCCTAGTATTCTTTTCGATTCCATGTTGAATAGGTTAGAGATCATGTTGTTGGTATGTGGTGATGGCTGATCTTATGTGTAATTCTCTTGAATTATGAATGTCGATTAATCTATGAAGTTGTGATCGTATAAAGTTAAGTGCTTAAAACGTGAATCATGAATCGATGATGTGTTAGTTACACCCGTAATTGCTTAAGTGTTGATGTGTTTGTCCGAATGTTGTCTTGCTGTATTGTGATGTTATGAAGATGTTAAAGTCATAAAATATTAATATGATGATGTCCAATATGTCTTAAAAATGTTACCCTAAAGTCGTGAACTAAGAATTGTCTTAAAAGACAACAATGAAATCACATCTTGAATGAATTGACTATCTGATGCCAATAAAATTGGCTAACAGTACTTTGTCAAAACGAATGCATGCTAATGGCTAGGAGCTTATGTAAATGATTGAAAGATTGGCTAAAGGTTCATACATCTTCAATTTAAATATGAACATACGTAAAATTGGTCTATACCAACAAAAATGGTTATGTAGTTTAATATCCAAATGTTGAGCCAATACTAATCATATGTCAATCTTGTGTAGTTAGAGTATCAAATGATATTATAAGCACTTCTAAAGTAACTCAATGAATCCATAACCAAGGGCATGTCATTCATTGGGACAACTCCCAACATGCTCTAAAAGAATGAACACATGAAACTCATTGAATGAAGTGCTCATCGTCCATAAACGATGATATGAAGCTACTACACTAAAGTAAAGAAGTAACGTGAGTTATAACATAATTAAAGGGGTCTAAACTAAATAAGTCACCAGAATGGGGTGTTAAAGAAAGTGAGACAAGTCTTACTTACACCTAAGCTACTATGTTAAAAGAATACTCACGAATGAAGGTGTTAGAATGTGTGAGACTAGTCTCATTAACACCTAAGGATGATATGTAAGGGCAATTAACATTTCATCAATGTAAAGTAAGGATGATATGTAAGGACAATTCATATTTCATCAATGTAAACTAAGGATGAAATGTAAGGACAATTAACATTTCATCAATGTAAAATAAGGATGATATGTAAGGACAATTCACATTTCATCAATGTAAAATAAGGATGATATGTAAGGACAATTCATATTTCATCAATGTAAAGTAAGGATGATAAGTCATCAAAAGATTAAGTAAATCTCAATCTAGAAGTAAGCTTCCATAATGCTTGAGTCAACTCTAAAAGATAAAGAAGATAATGAAAGTGAGCACAGCACTGATAGACTAGTTATGAGCATGTGATTGCACGTGTAAGTCTCCTGAGACGAGGCTACCACCAAGGTTGATAATTAGTCTCATTAATTCCCTAGTCTTCGAACTATGTCTAGCCAACATAGAAACTAGCCAGTGGTTTCCACCTAAGCGAACTAGGCATGTTCGGTTTCACTTTGGCCGGTGATTCCACCCCTTTTCGGTGTGGGGCAGACACTGGATTTCATTTTTAGTTCACATGATCTATGTCGGTTAATGCTCACGATATGTTCTTGGTTCACTATAGCCGTGAGCCACTCCTTTTCGGTGTGGAGTGAACACTTGAGATGGATTCGCCTTAGCTGGGGATCACCCCTTTTCGGTGTGGGACAGACACTGGATTCCATGAGTAGCTCACATGGTCTAGATTCATTTTAATCGGTGAATCACCTCTTTTCAGTGTGGAGAAGACACTGGATTTCATGTTAGCTCGCATGATCTTATTCCCTATGATGTCTCTACGAAAGTGAGAATGAATGATGATGATGGAACGTATGTTCAACGTGAACAATGAAGAAGAGCTTAAGAATGTCAATAGCCAATATCACACTCATAAAGTTTCAGCAAATAATGGGCAAAGCCAAATAAGATTGGCTTATAATGACTTCTTATATGATGCCAATAAAAGGAAGTAGAAACGCAATGTTAACTAAATACCTCATAACGTCCCTAACATGAAAGTAATGAAATAAATGGCATGACAAATAGAGAATGGCTTATGAAATGTAATTAATACATAGTGTAAAGAATGACTCACTATAAGGTAGGGAAATCATTCCTTAGTCCTTGGATTACTTACATCGGTTCATTGTGGGTATGAGACTACATTGAATCATTGCACTTGTAAGTAAAACATAGGACCAAAGAAATTATTGAACTACACACAAGAAGAAGAAAAAGACCAAAAAATAATCTAAGTGTCAAAAAGGGAGCTCACGGGTTAGGAAGACCAAATTTTCAAATCTTCGCTCGAGTTGTTCTAAAATTATGTTGATGATACTAATGTCTTGTAATCATATAGAAAATGAGTTGTGTGCTTTGAATGCATTCAAATACATCATATTCATACCACAATTCACAACTAACGAATTAGGAAAGTCTAATGCCTAGACTTTCCAGAAATGGCATGTTGCTTAGAAAGAGCTTTCATTGATCATGCATAGCTTTATGTGTATGTGTACATACACCTATACTTAGTACAAGTGGTGTACTAACCCACTACTATTTACTATTTTTATAGGTGCAGGTCAGAGGGCAGATTGACGACACTTGCAGCGGTTTGGACTTCAGCGTTTCTCCAAACCATTTTGTAGGTCCTCTTGATTTCGAGGATGCTACAGTTTTAGTCTAGACTTAGTTTTAGACATAGCTAGTGGATGTTTTTCCTAGAGTTTCGTTCGTACTTTCATTTCAAAGCTTTTTAATAAGGCTGTATTTGGCAAACTATTTATGATATATTCATCTTCAGTTTCGGATTGATTATTTATGATAGATGGTTGTTCTCTTTATGTTGAGCTTAGTATATGATGTAAATATGTAATGACTATATGAACTCTAAGTAAACTTCATACATATAAAAAGTTTTAAATTTTCCGCAAATTTAACTAGGTGAATGTGATGAATGCAATATGAGGCTTGTCTGCAACCTCTGAGAGGTGAACGATGTCGGTGGCGATTCGGATTCAAGAATCCGGGTCGTGACAGGTTCGTTGGTCAACAAATGGTTCGTCGACCTTGGGAGTAGACTGGCCCTGCAAGGCTAGCAAGCCTTCATGTGAAGGAGTCTCAGTCCCAATCGACGGACCCCCACCAACGGGGCATCGATTGGGAAATGGTCCGTTTATGGGGAGCCGTTGGTGCTGCCTGCAAAAGCTGCAAAAAAACTGCCTTGGCTTGGGGTGTTTGGTAAATTCACCCCAAGTCTTTTAGGAGCCTTGGAAGATATTTTTAGGGTCTTTTAGGTATATTAAGTTGTTTCAAACCCTAAGACCTAATTTTGGACTTCATTTTCTAAAACCCAAAACCCCTCTCTCTTGAAAGACTCTCTCAAACTCCATAGAATCTAAGACTCAAGGAAGAACTAGGAGGGCTGTTGGTGGGTGTTTCTTCATCAAAAATCAGTGGGGTTTCTTATATTTGAGGTATGGTAGTCATACTTGAACTCTTCCATTCAAGGAGCCACTTCTAAGGAATTTCAAAAGAGGTTTTCCAACCCTAACTTCATCAAAAATCAGTGGGGTTTCTTCTACTTGAGGTATGGGTCTTGCGTGAAAACATTTTGAATGATTCAAATAGGATGTTTCTAATTTTAGTTGGTGATTTTAATGCTAAAACTTCAATAAAAACATGTTAAAGTTTTTTTATCAATTTTTGGCTTAAGGAATAGGTTGAATGAACATTATTTTGTAATATTTGAGCTTTGGTTTCCTTGTGTTGATATTGTTGTTTAGCTACTGACCTAAGGGATATATTATAATGAAATATTGGGTAAAATATTATAGGTGATGGAAGCTTGGAATAAGTGTAAGTTGGTTATGTTGTTTAGCTTCATTTATGAAATGCTCTTGAGTGGTATGGTCCACCTTTGGTGGCGGCGTTTACTTGAACTATATGAATGTGTAGTTATTTTTTTTTATTATGAATGAGGACATGAAGACATATTATGTTGAGAAATATGGAAATGAAGTTATTCTTGTTAATGTGTTTTATGATGCTTGTTATAAAAAGTATGTTAAGGATTATGTCTAAATGACATATATGATTATGTGAAGCATGTTAAAGTGTGTGATGGGATGAATGAAGGTCTAAGCATGTATAGAAATGAATGTAAATGAAATTATGCTTATGTTCAAGGTGTGCTCGAGTGTACACACACTCACACTTCGAATGAATGAATAAATGAAGTGAAGGAATGAGAATAAGAAGGGAATTTTTGGGATGAACATTCTTCGTGAGTTGAGATGAAGTGTTTAGTAGCAATCCCACTACCTCCTAAGAGCTTTCTAAGATAGGTTAAAGGATGAATGCCCTTCGTGAGTTGAGATGTGGTGTTCACTAGTTATCCTTAACCTATAGTATATAATGTTGACAATCTCTGGGGAGTTATGCTTAGCACCGAGAGGATATGATAAAGGGGTGGTTACACTTCATGAGTTGAGAAGTTGTATTCCAATGTACCTCTTGAGATGAGTACTTCTAGTTAGTAGAGAATATGTTACTTAGTAGCAATCTCCTTATCCCTTAACTATGCGCCCGCATAGGTGTAGCTATTGGGAAATCCATGTAAAATCTAAAAGAAAGACCTCAGTCTAGGCAAGTGGGGGGAACCTCCTCCGATAAGGGAAGTATCGGGATTTCATGTCTAGCTCTCATGGTCTATGTCGATTAAGCTAACCCCCACAAAAAAAATGAAGGTGGTGGAATGAGACGATATCTATCCATTGCAATAGGTAGGCATTCCGAAAGGGGAGTCTTGGTGTATCTTATTTGAATTGAATGAACTAAGTCTTCTAAAAGAGTGTACTGCTTAGGTCGGTGGTGGAATGGGACGCCATCTATCCATTGCACTAAATAGGCATTCCGAAAGAGAAGTCTAGGTGTTTTATTTGGAGTGTTTTGAGTGTTCTTCCAATGTCTTGTTATTGACAGTGGGCTTGTTCTCCCGAGGTGAGTTAGCCTTTAATAGGTAGTCTTGAGGATCATTTAGGTGCACATCGAAGGGATTGTATGGGCGGTCCCCTCATGTCTTACCTTGGTGAGTATTAGGATAACCTAGTTTTTAGGGAAACTCCAATAGAAATGAGTTCACTTCCTTTTGGCCTGACTTTGGGAGTTCACTGTTTTGGGATTGAAATGAATTCACTGTAATGCTAAGGGGGTCACTGTAATGTTGGGTGCTTCACTGTAAATGGTTCTTTTTGCTAAAATTTGGAAATCTTTCTCTAAGTGTTAAATCATGATTCTTATGTTGTTTTATTTCCATATTCTTGAAGGTTTTACTTAAATGGCATGAAAGTATATCTTTACTAAAATGTCACTTTTTGCATGTTTTTGAATATTTCATACTTAGTACATTATTTGTATTAATTCCATACTTTTCTATACTTTATAAGTATAGGTTTGGAAGCAAGGTTGAAGTCTAGAAGGCAATGCTTGGGAAAGATTCTCTCAAGACAAAGTATGTCCTCATATATTCGAGCGCATAGTTCCTATTTTCTTAGTTTCTTTATTTAAAGACTTATTATGTATTTCTTTCAATGTAAAGGGTGGTGTCCCTCAGATATTATGCCGTGTCTTTAAGTTGGATTGTGACGATGAGATTTTCTTAGTATTTATGAAAGATTCTTTTTTATATTAAATGTCGTGAAAAGTTTTAATATCACACTACTTTTCATGTCTTATGCAATGAATGATAGTTAAAGGGATTGTACAAGATCCCAAAGGGTCAAGTACGCCTTGTGACGATCCAAGGGTTCTCCCTAACTTCTAGGGGGTACTTGCGGGTCGTTCCATTATGTTGATAAGAACTATTGAACATGCGATGTTAATATGAATTCATGATGATATGTCTTTGGTTATGATCATGCTTTGTGTTGTTGTGATCCTTATCTTGTGTATGTTCTATTCTATGTGCATTAAAGGCTTTCAAATGACTTAGCATGCTTTCTAAAGAAATGGTCCTTTTCATGCATGCCTTTAAATGTTTTATGTGCATATACCCATACTTAGTACATGTGGTGTACTAACCCATATGCTTTATATAACTACAAATGTAGGGTCCGGCCATTGAAGATTAAGAAGGTCGATTGAAGAAGCTTGGAAATCTTTCTCCAAGTGTTGGTAGGTCCTCATGTTCGGTGATGCTATTTTTTCATTATTTTAGCCATGAATATTGTAGTAGTTTAAGAAATACTCTTTTATTTCTTTTTATCATTTGGATTCTTTTGTAGTAAGGCCTATATGACTGATTGACTTCGTATTTGCTAATTCCAAGATTCGTATTCTTTAGATGGTTTTTATGTGAGATAGTTTTACTAGAATATGGTATGAATGTTGATCACATTGCTAAAACAGAAGTCTAAGTATACTTCACTCAGTATATGCAAAAAGTTTTAATTTTCTGCAAATTTTAGCCTATGATATGTTATGACGAATGCTAGAGGATTACTTGGGAAGTTAAGAAGTTAAAGAAAAAGAAAGCTTACGGTAAAATGAATGTGCTTATTGTAAATGTGTTACACTTACAGTAAAGTGGTGACTAATATGACTTAAATGTAATGTGTGGTTTTATATGATGAGTGACCATTGAATATGTCTATATGAAGTATATGCATTGTGTGATTCTTGTAGTATCAAAGTTTTATGAAGTTTTCACAAAAAGAATGTTGCATGGTTTCAAGTAAAATGTCCCTTTCAAATGCATATGTTTGCATGGTTGTCATACTTAGTGCATTCTTGTACTAACTTCATTCTTCTTTATCTTTTTACACAAAGTGTAGGTTATGGATGCTTAAAGTATGTCTCTAAGGTGAAGATCTTGATATGTGATTCCCCAGCTCAAGGAAAGGAATCCTTAAGTCCAAGGATTTCCTAAGTCGTGTCTAGGGGTGGCAAAATGGGTAAACTAATATGGGTATCCATTCATATTACCCATATTAAATGAATTGGGTATCCAACTAATTTAAAAATGGGTAAAAACAAGTAATACCCATATTACCCATTTAAAATGGATAGTTAAATGGATAAAATGGGTAAAAGCAAACAAAAAAGCGATAAAGGGTTGGGTAGTAAGAAAGTTTTTTTTCTTTTAAAAAAATTTATAAAAAAACATGAAATTTTTTTTTACATTTAATTTGGGATAGGGGGTGGTAGGGCTAGGGTGGGGTGATAATTATTTTCCAAAAAAAAAAATTAAATTATATTAATGAAAGAATTAAAAAAAAAATGTTTTTTTTTGGATTGGGTGTTGGGGGGGAGGGGGGGGCTGGGGGGTGTGCGGTAATTTTTTAAAAAATTTAATTAAATTATCTTTTAATGATTTTTTTTGGATGGGTGGGGGTGGGGGTGGGGGTGGGGGCTGGTTGTGGGTATGGTGGGTATGGGTCGAGGGTGGGGTGGTAAATTTTTTATTTTTTTTTGGGATGGTGTGTGTATGTGAGTGGGTGGTAAGGGGTAAGGAGTAGGTGGATTTTTTTTTGTTTTTACATTTTCTTGGGAGGTGGTTGTGGATGGGGGGGGGGCTGGTATGGGTGTAGTTAATTGATAAATATTTTTTTCTTTTTAAAGCATTTAACAAGATCTCTAATATAATATGGGTAATATGGTTATCCATATTATCCATTGGTTAAACTCGTTTTGCCATTTAAAATATGAGTCTCGGGTAACTTACCCATTTTTGTTTAACTCATTTTTTGATCGACTCATATTCGACTCGACTCGCTCGTTTGCCACTCCTAGTCATGTCTTACTATAAAGTCTTGTAATAGTATACTTATGATTTATGTTGTAAGGTTTGTGTCCCTAATTTACTCTAATGACATTGAGTCTAAGATGGCAAAGAGACTTAGAGTCTTTAACTATGTATTATGATATATATATATATACTATGGGCTTGTATAAGACCTCCGAGAGGTCAACTACGCCATATAACTTCTAGGGGGTGCTCCCCGGTCGTGACATTACCCATGGCCATGATCACCAATTCAATTCAATACTTAAAATGAATCAAAGATCATACAACATGAATTTATGAATTTAAGGCAACATACTAACAATTCTAACATGATTCTATCATAATTCAATAGCACTAATCAAACTACATAAGAATTCAATAGCATTAAGACATAATCAAGTCACCCACAAAATAGTCAAAAACTAGGGTTCATGTATTACATTGGTTCATAGAGTAATTAGGTTAAAATCATCAAATTAACATCAGTTCAATCAATATATAATGATTCAAAACATTTTATGTAAGAACCAATGGATAAATATCAAAATTGGACAAGTTCATCTTTGAAAGACTTTGGAAATCACCTTGAAGTTTGGCTCCTTGACGAAAATATATTCAAGGATGAATATCATACCTCAACTGATGTTAGAGCACGAATTTGATGAAGAGTTGATGAAGAATCACCAACCAATCTTCAATCCAAGTTCTATCTTGAGTTTTGACTTCAATTGAGTTCTAGAGAGTTTCTTAGAGATTTTGGGTTTTGATTTGGAATAATGAATTCATCTAGGTGTTTAGGACTTATAAACCCACATAAAATACCCAAAACACACTTAGGTAACCACACAAACATTTATTTTTATGTGGGGTGAATTTACCAATTCACCCATACACTTAACAGTGACTAGAGAACAGTTGTAGGCCACCATCGACGGTTGCCCATCGACGGGGCGTAGGTCCCTTCACGGGGAGTCCTGTCCACCTTCGATTGGGACATAGCCTGGAAAATGGGATCTTATATCCCTAGGCTAAGTCTCCATCGACGCCCACAACCTACGGGGTGCCGACCAGCCTACTGGGCGTCAATTGCCCTCCATAGGTAGGACTACCTTAGGCAGTTTTGGCTCACACGATGAGTCCTTCCTCAAGGACCCTTGGTTGGTCCTTGGGGACTTTTGCCCAGATGTTTCAAACTCAAATATGTTTTTACATGACTTTAAGACCTCTCACATCAATTTCATCCAAAAAGAACACGTAAAACTTGACGAAACACAATAAGACACACAAGGTCGTTTCAAGGCAAACCATTTGAGTGGGAAAGGAGAATCAACAAGATAGGATGCTCTGTCCCAACTAACAAGAGTAGGAAGATTCACGGAACTTTATCAATTCCAACACAACTTATCCTTTTGGAGCTGACGTAACAAACTACGCGAGCCTCCCAACGAAGCCAACATAAATCCGATCCGAATAAAAAACGTCATGGATGTTCTTGGGTGTTTGACCTCCAAACTTCATGAAACTTTAATCACTATCTCCTAACCTCATTATAACCCATTTTAGAACTTCAAAACATCAATACACAAGCGTTAAACTCTAGTTTCACCTAAGTCATTTTAGAGGTGTTAGAACATGAATATCATGCTAGCATCTTAGGTGGATCCACTTGCTAGGGCCTATGGGGCAACATAGTTTATGGAACTTGGAGGTATATATGGAAACCCTCTTTATGACAAAGGGGAATTGAGATATCCACCTCTTGAGGACTATGGTGAACCTACCTTACCATTTGGAAGGGACACCCCTCATCATCAAGTTCACTCGGTGCTAAGCTAACTTCCCTTTATTGAAAAGTCTTTATTAACATTACTTTATAAAAATTAGGCTTTAAGAGATTAACCCCTCATATGCATATCTCTAGGTCATAGATGAGAATGTCCTTTCATCAACCTAGCTCATGTGAGAAAACCTTTCACATGGACATAGCACATATAAAGCATAGTCTAGTTTAGAGTACAATTGAGAACACCTTTCAATAGAACCCTACTTTACTAGATCATCATAATATGCTTCATTTCATACATTTCATATGTGTGTGTACATATATGTGAGAAGACCTTTCACATAGACACTATTAGACAACACACATTTATACTTCACTTCATTCATGCGTAAGTGTATAGGTGTACGTATATGAGCAAACCTTTCATATAAACACATTTAGACACTACACATATTCATACTTCATCATATCATATACTTTCATGTTCATATCTTAATCATGCATTCATATTCATGCACATAGATGTTACGACCAAAAGTACCCCCTAGGCGTAACCGGCGTCTTTTCCCTCGAAGAGGACTTAGACAAGCCCTTAGCATTCATCATAACACATCATAGGTAAAGAAAATGCGGAAAAATTAGAACTTTTCTATATAACGAAGTATACTTAGACTTCTCGCATATCGTATATGGGGTTTACATAGACCCCTTGCTTATGAAGCTTACATAGACTTCTCACTTAAACTTTAACAACAACATATTCTAATAGCTTGTCTCACATTTAACCATCTAAAAAGTGAATCACAATAGTTTGGGCACAACCCTTAGTCTATTACAATATGCCCATATAGGCTACAAGGAAGTCTCAACATGAGAATGGAATAGTTGTCTCAGGACATAGACAAAATTAATAAGGCTTGATGAGTGGCTCTATCCTCGGAACTCATGAGGACTCACCAATTGACTTAGGAAAGATCCAAGTCTTCTTATCCAATAGCCACGAATCTCCTCAATGGCCCGAACCAAAAATGTTTGGGAAAAAGAGAGAAAATATGGGTTAGTACAAACCTCATGTACTAAGTATGGCTTCTATGCATAAAAATCATCAATGCATGAGAAAATGACATTTTCATCAAAATCATGGTTTCTATCAATTAAACTCAACATGCACATATATATACGCATAGTAAGTCAATTCAACATAATATCAATCAAACCAAGTAAACAACCCAAGGAACACTTGTACAATGCCAAGGATAAAACCCCATAACCCTATCCAAAGCTAAGTATCACATTAAGCAACCCACTTCTTACTTACAACATATTCTTATATTTTCATAACATGCTTCATACATCAATACTACTCATAGATTATTAACATAATCATAATCAAAAGAGAACACTACTAGAACCATCCCTTAGGATCCCACATGTGCAATGTGTAAGAGAAGTCTCATACCATCCCTTACACTATGTAGTATCCTTTAAGCCAACCCTAATAAAAGTTCACATACTTAACTAATTCATTTACTTTTACATTAGAGAGATAAGTGTAATAATGGACATGAGACCATGTGAGCTACATGGAATTTGGTGTTCTACTCCAACACCGAAAAGAGAGGGTTAACACTTGCCTAAGGTGTAACCATTCATACATAGATATCTAGGTGGATCCAGTAAGTTAGAGTCCTATGTGGGCACATAGTTAAGGGTCAAAGTTATTGTTGCTAGAAACCTTGACTTACTATACGGGGAGGTTTCCATCTCATGAGACAACACATAACTAGGGAATCCAGACTTACTAACATGAGGATACCCATGTGGGAGGCCGGACTTACTAAAGGTGAGACCTCCAGCTCATTTACATTCCCTTTCCATCTAAGCATTTATTCCCTTTAGTAATAATCATACTCATCATACAAGATCACATTAGTCTCTTCTAGACCCGTTTGTGAATATCTTATCATAATAGCTCGTAGGAATTCATGAGTGAGAACTATCATTTCACATTAAAAACCACATACAAGTGAGTAAACCTTTCACTCAATATTTTATCATAATTATAAGAAACTACTTTCAATCATACAATAATCGTATCATAACATGCATACATAGCTCATGTCTAATTCAATGTCTTAGGGTTAAGGATGAGGAATACCTAGCATCACTTTTGTCACATCCGGGGAGCACCCCCCAGAAGTAACATAGTGTACTTAATCTCTCGGAGGTCTTATACAAGCTCATAGTTAGCATTCATCACATTGTCATAGTAAATTTAGCAAAAAATATAAAACTTTTCATAGCACTTCATATGCTAGAAATATCACTTCATACTTATAAAATATCATATTACATACTTAAACTCTAAGTCTCTTTGTCATCTTAGACTCAACAACATCTAAGTCTCTTTGTCATCTTAGACTCAACAACATTAGAGTACATTAGGGACACGACCCTTAAAACATAAGGCATAAGTATTATTTATACACTTTACAGTAAACTAATCATTAGGACATCCTTGGACTTAAGGATTCCTTTCCTTGAGCTTGAGAATCACATATAAAGCTCCTCAATCATATAGACGTCCTTTAAGCATCCATAACCTACACTTTGTGTAAAAAGTAGAGAAGAATGGAGTTAGTACAAGAATGTACTAAGTATGGCAACCATGCAAAAACATGCATTTAAAAGTGACATTTTCTTGAAATCATATTTCATGCCTTTTTAAGTAAATCTTCCTAAAACCTTTATACAATACCATTTATATCACTCACATACTTCATATAGACATATTCAAAGGTCAAATATCATGTAAGATCACACATAGAATTTAAGCCATATTTGGGGTCACTTTACAATGACCTAATTCTACTTTACAGTGAAATCCTTCTTTAACTCATTAACCTCCCAAGTAACCCTCTAGTGATACTTGGTGCAATGCATCACGTTAAGGCCACAAGGAAAACCATACATACGACCTACACAAACCAACACATACATCATAGACACATTTAAGTCAACACTCTATTTGCTTTACAGTGAGCTACATCAATTTGCACATATATTTACTTCCCTTCACATAAATCATTATAAGACCTTGTTCATGACCCCAATCTTAGTCTACTAGTGCAATGTACATGTGAAGTCCCATAACCTCACACATACTTAGTAAACCCATCATGAGACCACAAACCTTAACCTTAAATTCATATATCATCATAATAAGTGAAGACAACTTCATTCATGTCAAGCAATCCCTTCATCATATAGTCATTAAGACCCACACATTGCACATAAGAACAAGATCACATCATATGGACTCATACCATGCACATCTTCATAACAAGTAGACCAATACTACAAAGTCATGCATAAGGAACATATACATAATCACATGCATTAGAACACCTTCCTAGGACTCCCTTAGATAGCTACTTTTGCAATGTCTAGGTGGGTTCATTACTTCCACCTATCCAAAGTACCTTCTCTTAGGTTATCCTAATTAGGGTCCTTAGTCATTTTCTTCCATTGTCCATTTTACTTTAGGGAAACTATAGCCTTAACCGACACTAAGACCACGGGTGCTAAACATGGAATTTGGTGTCATCCCCTCACACCAAAAGAGGGCATCTTACTTGCCAAGGTAAGACATGCGTATCATGCTACCATATTGGGTGATATCACTTACTAGATCCTATGTGGCAAGCATAGTTTATGGAACTTGGGGGCTGTCATGGAAATATCTCTCTACACCCTTTTTGGGTCATGAGGCTATCCACCCCGTGAGGACCGTTAGTGGTCCCCTTAGCCTTCCCTCCTTAGGAAGGTGTCACCCCCTCATCTACAAGTTCACTCGGTGCTAAGCTAAGTTCCCTTTATTGAAAAAGCCTTTATTATCATTTCTTTATAAAAACATAGGCTTAGGAGAGTACTCCCCTCATATGCTTAGCTCATAGGTCATAGATGAGAGTTCATCAACCTAAATCATGTGAGAAATTCTTTCACATGGACATAACATATGTACTAGCACTATCTAGTTAAGGATACACTTGAGAACACCTTTCAAGGTTCCTCTATTGACTATATCATCATTCATGTGTGTGTATACATATATGTGAGCACTCCTTTCACACAAACACTTAAAAACCACACATGACCATACATTCATATTCATGCACATAGAAACCGAACCTAGGAACTATCCTATCAAGGCACACATGTGCAACGAATAGGCAAGGTCCCATACCCTTGCCCATACTAGTACACCTATCAAGTCATCCTAGTTAAGGAACCACATATCATACTTCATATACATAAGCTTAACATGCACAGTAGCAGACACTAGTGAATATGAGGACTACCTTTCATTAGACACTATGAACTTTTACTACATTGTAAGCATACATAATGTGTGAGTGTGTGTACATTGGACAACATGATCACATAATGGCTATCAACAACACATTGAGGTCACCACCCTCTTAAGACCACATTACACTTTCAAGCATAGACCACACAACACAATTTAGCATAGGAGGCAAGCTAACTTCATATTACACCTTAAGACTCCGAATATTAGCTATTCACACATTCACATAGGGGTACATGGGTAGGTGTCATCAATCCTTAACACTTCATTAATGGCAGCACCTACACATGATCCTAACATAACAATTTACATGCTCATAACACTAGCAACATAACCTAGATCCATAACTAGAATGGAAGACTAGGAACAAGTTGCACATAGTGTGATCATTATAACCACATACTAATACACTCATCAATTTGCTTTCAAGGTCATGGTAAACACATATATAATTACAACAAAGTAAACACCGCGACCATAAGTGGACCATACCACACAATGTCATACATGGCTTCATCAACTACAATAATATAGAAAAGTAAGAGAAATAGAAGAGTAGAGTCATTCTTACCAATCCTTTAGCCTTTGGTCATCATTGACCATTACTACTCTTTCATCAATAAATCAAGTATAGGACAGTAGCTAAAGGTATACTCACATAATAGAATTCATGCATTAGTCATGACAAGATTGAGGTCATATTAGGTCCACTACATCATCAATTTATAGAATGTAAAGGGAAATTGACCTCTTACCAATTCTTCCTCACTTTGATTATCAACTTGTATTACTCAGAATTACTCAATAATACTCATAGGAGGCAGTAGTTAAAGAGACCATATCTTAAACGACATCCTACTACAATCACCAAGGAATCGAGATTACAGTGAGCATCATAGAATTACACTAGAGAGGAAATGAAGGTCAATTCTTCAATCATCAATCCACATTGAATAACAACACATAATTCATTATTATAATATATTATAGACAGTATCTAAAGTACAATTAACCCTATACCAAATCATGAACCAATTATCATGGAGTCGAGATACTTAGACTACATTAGCAATTATAAAAAATAGGAGGACATGAATCAATATTATCTAATCCTCAAGCCTTGATCCACATTGGATCCATTACTTATAATTCATAACTTATATACATGATAGGCAGTAGTAAACAATCATTTAGCATAATTGAATTCCACATTTATACCTTATTAAGGCAATGATACAGTGAACATATAGAGATCTAAGCTAGCTTTGTTCAAATCTTCGAACCTTCATATTCATGGAAACTCATCAACAATTCACCATCAATACATATACTAGGCAGTAGATATAAGCAATTCAACATAATAGAATCACAATTCAATCAATAGCAACCCACGATCACAATGCCCATGCAAGGGCTAAATCGAGTTTGAGAAGGGACATGGGTTCATAATGCAATTGGATTAAATTTCACGTTAAAACCAATACATTATCATCAATTTATCATGATTAAGACATTAAAAACTTTTTTAGAAAGAACCCATGGCTAGATTGAAGAAGAGTAGATTTGATCATATTTTCTCTTTGAAAACTTTGAGATTAACTCTCCAAGTGAAAGGTTACTTAGAGATGAAGGATCACCATACCTTTATCTAGATGAGAACCTCTAAAACTTGATGAAGAACCCATAGAAATCCAAGCTCGAAGATGTTCTTGATCTTCACCTTCAATAGAGGTTTCTATATAGGATATTTTAGGAGAGGGAGGTTTGATTTTTGATTTGAGGATAGGTAAAGGTTATTCACGTTTTAGATCATCTATATATACTTTAAAAAAGGGTAAATAAACCGCCTAGGGTCAGTTTAGCACGTGGGGTGAATTTTCCATTCACCCCAAAATAGGCAGCGTGCATGCAGTGACTGCAGGCTTGCATCGACGGACACCAACGACGGGGCGTTGGTCCATCGACGGACCGTCCTGTGCCTCCGTCGTTTGGGTTTGAGGTTGTCATGCGTCCAAGCCTTCTCCAGTCTAAGTGACCATCGACGCCTCCCAATCGATGAGGCGTCAGTCCACACACGAGGCGTCGTTTGGCTCGTCGATTGACAGTGCCAAAGCAGTGTCTCGACAGCCTTTGGGTCCTTCTTGTGGGCCCTTTTGCGGGTCCCTTGGGAAGTCGTACCCGGGCGTTTCTAACGTAAATACAAACCTTAACAATTCAAGGACCTTCCACATCAGTTTCACCCAAAACAATTACACGCAACACGTCCAAACATGCTAGGCCCCATTAAGAAACACATGAACGTCTCAAGGGCTAACTTTCGAACGTCTTAGACGTTCTTGGACGTTTGACCTCCAAACTTCATAAAACTCCATATACTTCCTATAAACATCATTATAACTCATTTTAAGACTTCATAAGCTCATGTCATACACATATAAGCACGTATAGACACATGAGGCACATAGGTGACTAGTCATCGAACGTCTTGATCGTCCCTTGACGTTTGACTTCCAAATCACCTCAAACTTTACGCACTGCCTCAATACCACATTATAAAATATTTTAGGACATTAGACCCTTATGAAAAACATGTTAGGCTCTATACACCCTAACTCATTTTGGGGGTCTTACAACATCACAACCACACATTAGACATAGAAGCATTACTATCTAAGTAACTCATAATTCACAATTGAATCCAAGGAGAACCAATCAACATACCTTATTTTCCCCTTAAAGAACCTTCTTATTTCCATTACCAAGAACACATAACCAATTACATAAACGAGGTAAATTCAAGAAGCAACTACATAATTAACAACAATGTAGTCAATCTACATGTTCATGATCTTCACAATTCATCATATCAATTCAAGGTTTTCATGAAATTAGGGAAAAGATATGGGTCTAGGGAAAGACCGTAGGAAATCATCAATTAACCATCAATATATACTTAAACAACATTAATTCATCATAATTCATCACAATTGATTCATAATTTTGTTTTTCAAAGAAGACCCATGTGAGAGGAAAAACCCTAGTTTTGGGAGATTTATAAATCATCTTTTTGAAGGGACCTCTTGGGGAAAAGAATTTCAAGAGTGAAAGAAATCATACCTTAAAGATGAATCACCACGAAATTGAGTAGAAACTTGAAGAATTTGGTCTTCTTCTTCAACCTTCAAAGCTTCTCCAATGGAGGATGAGTAGAGAGAAAATGTAGAGAGAAGGGAGAGTTTTGGGATTGGTTTTGGGGTTTTGATTTGAGTGAGTGATTTTGAGGGAAAACTGAAGGAAAATCAATATATAACCCTCCCCTAAAATACCCAAGAGACCCCTCACTTAAATTGACCATTTAATGAAGTCAAACTCAAATTTAAATTTCAGATTTTTTGTCGGGAACAAGTCCACGTCGTGGAGTTGCTCCCGCAAAATTTCCAAAATAATTTTTGAACCAGAAGAGTTTGCAATGTCCGCGTCGCAGACCAAGATTTTGGCTTTGGGTGTGCCAAGCCCGCGACGCGGACGGGCTCCCTCCATGCACAAAAGTTGCTGCCTCTTGGCAGCTTGCTTGGTCCAAAGTGGGGCCCCTTCGTGGACCCCTCGGGCGATCCTTTGGGGGTCGGACCTGAACGTTTTAACCCTATATACATTATTTTACCTATTTAAAGCATTTTTACAAGTTTTATACTTCATACAACACTCCCAAACCTTCCCAAGACGTAAGGATGTTCACTAGTTCAATTTCGCTAGTTTCAGGATGTCATGGTCGTTTCTTAGCGTTTTGATTCTAACACTTCTTAGATAAGTTTATTACACTTATTTAGGTCTAAAATCATCAATAGTCATTCTGTGAAGCTCTAGTCTAGGTCATAGAATTATCGGGGTGTGTCAATAGAGTAATCACCCTAGGAACTATTCTATCAAGGTAGACATGTGCAATGTATAGACAAAGTCTCATATCCTTGCCTACACTAGTACACCTATCAAGTCATCCTAGTTAAGTTACATATCATACTTCATGGACATATACTTTACATACATAGTAGTAGGCATTAGGTGCACATGAGAACAATCATTTCATTAGCTACCTTGAGTCTATCCTACTTATAGTCATGCATGAGGTGTGTGTACATTGGACAACATGATCACGTAATTGCAACAATACTAACATTGAGGCAGCCACCTTACAAAGGTCACAATACACATTCAAGTCCCTTATACTATAGACAACTCACATATAGAGTAATAGGAATTATAGACCACACACCAAACATCATAGCATATAGGAGACAAGAGATCATCATTACTTGAATCTACGGCTCCTAATCATGCAGTTAAGACAACACAATAATATAGAGGTACATCGGTACGGGGTCATCCATCAAAGGACTTAATCAATAACAAACATGTATACCAACCTAACCCTAACAACCTTATTCAATTGTCATAACATCATCAATGTAACCTAGATAATGAACTAGCATTAGAGACTAGGCATATAACTTCACATTGCGTGATCATCATAACCACACTTCACATTAAGTCAATTGCCTTCAAAGCCATGATCACAACATATAGATATATATACAAGAAGGTAAACACCGCCACCATAAGTGGACCACACCAATCAACACAATTCAATGTCAATTCTATACCAACTAAAGAGATCTAGGTCAACTCACCAATACTTTCAAGTTATGATCACCATTGATCAATTCTCAACAATTCACATCCAACACTCAACAATTCATATTCAATTGATATAGATAGTAATAGCAATAAGCAATTCGATACAATCTAATCAGAATTCAATTAACATGGAATCAAGATCACAAGACCCACATTATAGGTCAATTTGAGAAATTAGGAGGATCATGGGTTCTTCATGAAATTGAATTGAATTTCATCCTAAGATCAGTAATTAATCATGTATCCATCATTACAATGTTTTTGAAATAAATTTGACAATGAACCCATGGCTAAATTGAAAGATGGCAATTTTCATCATAGAATCTCATTGGAAAACATTTGAAAGAACTCCTTAGATGAAAGGTTAACTAAGGATCAAGGGCTACCATAACTTACTACATGATAAGCCCACGAAAAATTGGAGAAGAAACCATGAAAATCTAGCCCCTAGCTTGAACCTTGAGGTTTCCCTCCAATGGAGGTTTGAGAGAATTTGGAAGAGAAGAGATTTTTGGAATTTTTGATTTCTCATTGGGTATTGGGGTTTTGACTTGGGAAAAAGGTTAAATAAGTCTTAAAAACAGTTTACAACCGAATTCCAAAGTTACCAAAACACCCTTATACTTATTCGGACTTTTAGACATGTCAAACTTGACTTTAAAATGACGAAACCAAATCTGGGAAGTGATTGCGTGTCGCGGAGGAAGCTCTTAATTCTGCCTCCCAAAAGATAATTCATGTCAATTACAAAAGCATTTGCTGACCCAAAAATAATCTCTCACATTTCAACATAAATGTTCCTATCTAATGTCCCAGAAGGAGAACGTCTGCATCATGCATGATGCAGAGTATGTTGAAGAAAGCTGATGGAACGGGTCAAAGGAACAGGTTCGGTGAACAAGTCTGACGAGTTAGAGTTTGAGTTACACTAGGACTAGACAATAAAGCTTTTCCGCTCTTTTAACGTATTAGATCTAACAAAAAAATATAGATATCAAACCACAATGGCCCCTTCTACCAACACTCTTTCGACCTCTTCACTTCATCACCTTATTTCGTCCTGCTTTATTAAACTTAAGCCGACGAACTATCTTCTATGGAGGACACAAATGACTCAGTTGATTCAAGTGATGAGATTAACCTATCTCATCACAGAACCACGTAAAGAGACATGTTCCACTGTACAGACTGCTGAGAAAACTGTAGCAGGCGAGAAGGGTGCAGAAGACAACAACATTGTTGATGATTGGGAGGAAAAGGACGTGTTACTAAGGAGTTGGATATCAGGCACCTTGACAGAAGAAAGCATGTACTTGATTGTAGGCTGCTCAACTGCCAAGGAGATGTGGGAATGCTTGGAAGAAGCATATCTTCAAGCAACAAAAGATAAGGAGTTCCAGCTCAAGCAACAACTGCAAAGTGTAAAGTTAGGAACCAAACAAATTGATGAATACATTAAGAAATTCAAAGGCATATGTGATGGCCTTGCAGCCATTCACAAGCCTGTAGATGAGGATAGCAAAGTGATTAATTTTGCTAGAGGTCTAGGTCTTAAGTACAAGACCTTCAGAACTGTTATGTTAGGTAAGGCACCGTATCCTACTTTTAATCAATTTATTAATGCTCTTAGGGATTTTGATATGAGGGAGGATGAAGAAGAAGTGCTTTAACAAAATCATAACATGGCATTCTCTGCCCAAAGAGGCAGAGGAAGAGGAAATTACTCTCAAAGAAGAGGAAAAAGTAATTTTAATTCTAGAGGAAGAGGCTTTAAGCCTGCTGGACAGGGAACAGGTTCTTATAACAGCAGAAACGGACCTGGTCCTCAGAACAGTCCTTTAAGTGAAAGTCATGAGAGGAATAATTCTAATGCTTGTCAAATTTGTGGTAGGAATAACCATATTGCTCTTAAGTGTTTTTACAGGTGGGATTACTCTTACCAAGCTGCAGATGAGCTACCACAAGCATTGGCTGCTACTAATCTTCAAAACACTGATGACACTTTGTATGTGGACTCAGGAGCAAGTAGTCATATGACACATAACTCAGGTATCCTAACTGATCTTAAACACTACAATGGACCAGATAAAATTATTGTTGGGAATGGATCAAAGTTAAACATAACACATGTTGGGAACACATCCAGATCAGGTCTAAAATTAAAGGAAGTTCTTGTAGTCCCTAAGATTAATAAGAATTTACTCTCAGTTAGTAAGCTTGCAAAGGATAATTGTTGCACTCTTGAATTTGATGAAACTAACTTTGTTGTAAAGGAGAAGAAGACAAGGGCACTGCTGGCCAAGGGAACTAAAAGAAATGGACTCTATGCTTTGGAAGATAACAATCTCTATGCTTTAACTGCTGCACAGGATTGGAACACGTCAGACAACATGTGGCATACTAGATTAGGACATCCTAGTTTGAAGTCTTTAAAGTTTTTGAATAATAATAGTTGCATCAATGTTAGTAGTTAGAATAAAATGCCTATTGTTTGTTCTAGTTGTCAGTTGGGAAAGAGTTGTAAACTTCCTTTTGGTTTGAGAAATAAAATTGAGAAAGACCCTTTATTGAAAATTCATTGTGACTTATGGGGACCAGCTTCTGTCGAATCTTCACAACATATGAAATATTATGTCGTTTTTGTTGATGATCACACAAGATATACATGGATTTATCCACTGAAAAAGAAGTCTGAATTCTTTGAGGTCTTTCTAAAATTTCATAAAATGGTGAAAAAACAATTTTCTAAAGAGATTAAGATTTTTAAGTGTGATGGAGGTGGTGAGTTTATCCAAATAGACTTCATTAAGCATTTGGAAGATCATGGCATTGTGAGATATGTTTCATGTCCTAACACACTTGAACAAAATGGAGTTGCTGAGAGAAAACATAGGCATATTGTGGAGACTGGTCTAACTCTACTACTTCATGCTAATATACCTTTGTTTTTATGGGCTGAAGCTTTCCTCACTGCAGTATTTCTCATCAATAGATTGCCTTCATCAGTCCTAAAAATGGTGACTCCATTTGTTAAGTTGTATGGGGAACAACCTGATTACAACAGTCTAAAAGTGTTCGAGTGTAGATGTTTTCCATATATCAAGGGCAACAATAAGTTCAGTCCAAAGACCTATCCTTGTGTGTTCATTGGGTACAGTAGCTTACACAAAGGATATAGATGATATCATCCCTCTACAAGAAGGGTCTACATATCCAGACATGTTGTGTTTGATGAAAACACATTACCTTATGTGTCTTCAAAGCAATCTCAGACTAACATTGATGTCTCACCTCACCTTGCTACTTTTGTTGAATTTTTCTCTAAATTGCAGGCACATGATAACTGTGATTCAGGGGAAGTACAGGCTGCTAGTCCACTGATTGCTAGCGATAATGCTGCTACACCTCATGTACTCATTGATAATGAGAGTATTTTTGACCTCTTAGGCGCAGGATTAGATGCTGAGGAACAGGTTGAGGTTGATGATCCGTACAACAGTATTGAAAGTTCAGCTGCAGATGTTGAATCTGCCATCAGTAGTGAGGAGCAGGTTGCTCTTACAGGTCCAGCCAATGATCGTCATCACACAACCACTCTAGTTGATGTACCAGTTGACCATCAACTTAACAATGCTACACTACAGTCCACTACGTTAAGTGATGTACCAGTTGAGGTACTTTCTGCACCACAAGGGCATCATATGATCACCAGGAACAAGGCGAAGGAACAGCACTTGTCACTTGTTGCTCGCAGCAGCGCAGAAATTGTCAGAGAACCAAATACTACTAAGGAAGCACTAAAATCACCTCATTGGCTTGCAGCAATGCAGGAAGAGATTGATGCTTTACATACTAACAAGACATGGATTTTGGTGCCCAAATCTCCTAGTATGAACTTGGTTGGATCAAAATGGGTGTTCAAGACAAAATTAAAAGTTGATGGAGCAGTAGATAGATACAAGGCCAGACTTGTAGCAAGGGGATTCTCGCAGCTTGAAGGGATAGATTTTGAAGAAACATTCAGTCCTGTGGTTAAAGCAACAACTATTAGGGTGGTTCTATCCATTGCTGTCAGTTCGAAGTGGGAAA
The DNA here is from genome assembly GCA_022817965.1 of Solanum lycopersicoides. Taxonomy (NCBI): domain Eukaryota; kingdom Viridiplantae; phylum Streptophyta; class Magnoliopsida; order Solanales; family Solanaceae; genus Solanum; species Solanum lycopersicoides. The sequence continues at coordinate 71,314,956 of CM040622.1, read as the reverse complement.
TTAGACAATTCGATGTCAAAAATGCCTTTCTCCATGGCTTCAAAAATGAGTTTGCCATGAAAGATCTTGGCCATTTACACTTCTTTCTTGGAGTTGAGGTTAAGTATTTTGATGGGGGCATCCACTTAAGCCAGAGGAAGTATGCTGCTGAGCTGCTAGATAAGACTGGAATGACTTTTGCAAAGGCTATAGCCACTCCTTTGGCTCAGAAGCATGGTCTACATGAAGTTGTGGGAAGTCTGGTTGAAGCATCTTTTTACAGAATGATAGTAGGGAGTCTTCACTTGACTCTCACAAGACCAGATATTACTCATGCTGTGAATTTAGCAAGCCAATTTATGCAAAATCCGAACAGTGCTCATCTTCAAGGGGTGAAAAGAATTCTCAGGTACATCAAAGTCACTCTGCACTTTGGACTTAGACTTATTTCACAATCACCATATAGGTTGTATGGGTACTCCGATGCTAATTGGGGAGGTTGTACCACCACTAGGAGATCCACTACAGGCTATAGCATCTACCTAGGTGCAAACTGTATTTCTTGGACCTCCAAGAAACAGTCCACAGTTGCTCGTTCAAGTGCTGAAGCTGAGTATAGAGCACTTGCCTCCACTGCATCCGAGATGACATGGATCATGTATCTACTTCATGATCTTGAGGTGTTTCTTCGATCTGTACCTACATTATATTGTGACAACATGAGTGCTTTGTACTTGACAGTTAATCCAGTTATGCATGCTAGAACTAAACATGTTGAAATGGACTATCATTTTGTTCGTGAGAAGGTGGCTAGAGGACAACTTGTTACTCAATTTATGAGGTCTAAGGATCAGCTAGCAGATATTCATACAAAAGCATTAACCAAATAGGCTTTTGCTGAGTTTCGTCGCAAGCTAGGAGTTACAGTTCCTCCACTCACTAGCTTGAGGGGAAGTGTTGAAGGAAGCTGATGGAACGGGTCAAAGGAACATGTTCGGTGAACAGGTCTGACGAGTTAGAGTTTGAGTTACACTAGGACTAGACTATTCAATCCTAATTTATCTATAAGTTTATACTGTGTACGACTAGGATAAGCTGTATATATTATATTTGTGTTGTATTAGGATTCCTAGTGTAGCTAGTATAGGACTCTTCTACTATATAAGGAATATGTAACTCAATTATTCAATCATCAATATAATCCTTGATTCTTCACATATCTGTGAGAATTCTTCAGAGTAGACCAATCAGTTCCAATTGCAATAATCAAGGAGCAAATCATCATAGCAATGTGCTCTTAAGAGCCTGCGATATAACAACACTTTGTGAGTGGTTCAAGTACTTGGAAATAATGTGATGAGATCTCAATATGTTATATTGCAGTATAAACTAATATAAAATGATATCTTGTCAACAATATTTATAGTACAATATGGTATACAACATTGTAAAAGTTTATGAGAATTTGTATTCTACGACATAAAGCTTATTTGGCTTGCAATCAAGACACCTGAAAATGTCATGCTTTAAATAATAATGGATGTTTTCATTGAAATGATGCATCTTGATAAGATAGAGATTTATTTGACCTACATTTCTGACACCAGAAGAAGTCATACTTTAAATATTAATGGATATTGTCAACTGGCAAAATTTGTAAGAAATTTTTTAAGTATTCAAAATGCCTGCAGCATTTACAAGCCTTTTCACAAGCTTGTTCATAATCCTTGTATGGAACAAGTCAAGTAAAGGGACTAGTGACCTGAAGTGTGATACTAAAGTACCCACAGTCTAATACAAATACAAATGTTGCAATCATAACTCTATTAAAGTGTGGCTTCATAAAATGAGGCAAAACGAAGTACATTTCACCAAAACTATTCTTCAAGAATAGTGATATTGACGTCTAACAAATTCTTTCAAGCGATAACCCAGTAAATTTATTCATCAAATACTTGTCCAACTTCAACGCATGAGAAAATGGTATACAAGATTGAAACGCAGAAACTTGAACAACTAAATTGTGGTCTTCACCAAGGGGAGTAAAATACACGTACCCTTTTTTCTTACAAAGGTTTATGCCACTAGGTTTTCCTAGTAAGGTTTTTCATGAGCCAGCTAGCAGATGCGTATGACTATCTGTGTACTCTTTCTCTTTCACTGGGACTTTTTTCCCATTGAGTTTTTTCCTTGTAAGGTTTAACGAGGAACATTATCTATTAATGAACATCCAAGGAGTATTATGTGTACATTGTATTATAGATGTCTATTCAGTACTACTAGCAGGGTCCTACAAACAACTTACAACTAGTTTCCTTCAAGCAGGATGCAATGAGGCAATAAGCAATGCACATTATTACGAATAACTCTGTACATTTTCTCTACATGGACATCTAAGGAGGATTGTTGTAAAAAAATGTAGATGATCCATGTGAAATCGGATCGACTCATATTTCTGCGGCCAAGGAACAACATATTAATAGCCTTTGTAGTTATCAAAGAGAATTATGAATAAAGAAGATAAGAGACTACACTTGTCTCCTCTCTTCATGTTTTGTTAATTTATTTATTTATTAAGATTAAATTAACAAAGTGAGGCATGTCAAACTAGATTAAAGCAAGGAACCACCTAACAGTAGGAGCAGATTCTTAAGCATTGTGGACGATTTTTGCATAAACCGAAGTGTTTACATCAGTGTTGAGGTGGGAAAGAAGATGTTGAACATCTGGGCGCAAATTTTCTGCTGCTCTTCCAAAAAGAGCCAAAATTTCTGATCTGGGTTTACTAGATGCCCCCTCGTAATGAATAACATGATGCCTGATTCAGGTATGAATTGGAAAGTGTAAAAAATAAATAAATAAATACACCAAATCAATTATCAAACAAACAAGAAGTTTCTTTTCTTACAGGAAGTCGATAAGATCACTTATTTCCGTTGCTTCAATAGGTGCTGACAGCTGTGAGTTCTTCCCAAACACATCCACCAAGATATTCAAAAGCAGCGACACTGTCTGTTTTCCAACATATGAACAATTGATCAACATCTCCATACAGACGCATATTTATACTTCCATGACACTCTGTCTTTGATGAAATTCATAATCAAAAATCTATATCAACTTAAATCTTTATAAAAATGTTGACAAACTTTTATGCAAGTTCTAAGCTACACTAACTTTAATATTCCTTGAATATGGCTTAAGGAAGGGGAACCTTGGATAACTGGTAAAATTGTTGCAATGTGACCAAGAGGTCACGGGTACAACCCTTGTAAAGAGTCTCCGACATAAATGCAAGTTAAGATTTACGTACAATAGACCCTTTCTTCTTTTTTCTTCTTGAATATGGCGTAAATTCTTGAAAATTTTAATACAATGTTTTCGAAGGAAGCTATATATATATATATATATATATATATATATATATAAAGTAATTTATTTTGGTAGTACATATTTTTCAAAAAATTGACAAAAAACAACTAAACCAATAAACCCGACAAAGCAAGAAAAACCAACATGATATGTTTGATTTTGGTTCCAGTATTTGCAAAGTTGCCTTAATTGGTTTAATTTCCTTTGGCGAAAATGTTTTGACTTAATCAGAACCTCAAACACCACTAGTTGTAATAATCAACGCTGGTTAGGATAGTAGAATAAGGCTTCGATCCCTCTTGCATCTAGTGAAGATAGGATTCTAGTTTCATTGGTCTGAACTACAATTTTTCTTTTAGAACACGAAGAACAAGACAACTGTTATTTGTTCTACTTCCGTGTGAAATTAAGAAGAATAAAAAGATGTTTTATTTGGAAGGAGATAGTCCTATTTTTAATCAAAACAGAAGTACAAGAACTTTTGGATAAAAGAGAACCTTTTTTTTAGTAGAAAAAGAACTAGAGAAAGAAGTAATAGAAGCGGGAGAGAGATTTATCAGATTAAAAAGAAAGAACTTTCAGGGTAGGGACTCAAACCCTTGGGTCTAGTAAAGAAATTTTTAGAGTAGAGAATAAGTTCAAAGTAGAAACTTAAAAATTTGACTCTGATGGAAATCACGATGAGAGGAGGACACTGATCGCGTACAGTAATAGCAGTGTCGGTCATCAAAGAAATAGTGGTGCCACAACAGCTTCCAGAGAGATGAACAATGCTTGAAAGGTGAGAAATGCATCGCTTGTTGGAGAGAGGAACTGTACTAGATACTGAAAGGAAGGAGAAGAGACACAATAAAAGAATAAGAAAGGGTTGTGGCAGCCAGTAAACAAAGAAATCTCCTCTTTTGCTTAAGATGCTGAAATCCCAAAGATATTATTAATAGTTGTTGATTCAATGGAACTTCTTCCTAGAGCAGGACCTATTATTTCTTGCTTTCTGATTCACTCCGCTTCAAAGGAAGCTAACTTCAAAAAATTGTCTTCAGTTCCGATTGCAAGGTGCAAGAAAATTGTTGCCAATTGGTCGGCAATGTCTGCCGGTAGTGGAAGCTACTTGTGTCTCCATCAAGATCTTAGAGGGTTTAATTATATGTTAAACAATGAGAAAAGAAGAGATGTTGGCAATGAAAATGATGAATTTCTTGATTATTCCCAGAAACATGCCGGGGTTTAATCAATTTATAAAAGTAATCTTTAAAAGTAAAGTAATTCTTATGTCTAATGACACAATGTTAGGAAGCATTTGGCCTTAGAATTTTACTTTTTTTTTCTGAAGAATTGTTTCACTTTTTTTCAAAATCAGTGTTTGTCCATGAAAATTCCCAATACAATTTCATGTCTTTTTAGGAAAAGCACATTCAAACAACGAAATATTATTTACAAAAATTATAATCACACACAAATCCATCTTCAACTCGACTTTAAAATCCCAAATAAAGTCAAAAATATTTGTAATAGTATGTAGTAGTTCGTGTATGGATCTAATCTATGACATTATGTGACTATCTATTTTGAGATATTACTCTTTTAGAGCATATTTGAAGGTATGTTTTAGGAAAATTAGTCAAGTTGGGTGATTTTGCTAGTTTGTAGAAATTGGGAGTATAAACCACATCTAGAAAAGGAACATGAATTCTAAATATTCTTTGTAAAACGTATGCCCAAACACAACTCCAACTGCAAAAACAACAAATAAAGTAAAAACCATTTAGTTTCCATGGCAACCCCCACTCAAGAACTCTAAACCATTCCTATATATGTAATGAATGGGGCCTTTCCACAATAATAATTTCCTAATTTTTAACAATTCTGAAAATGCTAACACTATAAATCACTTCTTTCTTATACCGTAGTGCCTTTGGGAGCAATTTTTGTTGCACCACTCAGCAACTTCTTCGTACCATATTTGAGACTAAAGCAGGCGTGGTGGCTACTTCATCTTAAGATAAAATATAGGCATGGTGCTTAAAATGGGCATAACTCAGTTTGAGATGTCGGAATGTAAGCTAGGCTTGTATAACCCACGTGAGTATGAGATGAAAGGAAGACAACACCAGCACCTGCCATCTATATTTGCTTGCTTCCAGAGATGCTTAAGAGGTAATTATCCGGGTGAAGGGATGGACGGGCGACGGGGTAGGCAAGGGATTGTGGAATTTTATACTTCATACTTGGTAATTAATTTAGCTCTTTCATTTTTTCTTTTTACATGGAAAAACAGGGACTATTATGCAGGAGAACGGTCAAACATGAGCATATAATATCTCAGCCTATGAAATTAAGAAAAGATAAGAAAATAATCTAGGTTTCTTGGAATACTGTAAATCAAAATTCAAATACCCTTAACCCCTTACTGATCCTACATTAAGAGTAAAATGAACATAAACTCGAAAGATATTGTACCTTACTGAAAAGGGTATGAGCATTGACCAACCTCGGAAGCAAGGGACCCATAATACGAAATGATATTCTTAATACTGCAACAGATGTCACAGGCCTAAGGTGCTTAATGATAAGATGAGTTCCCTCGAGCCATTCTTGTGGGAGGTTACAGAAGAAAGCATGTAGCAGTGCGACAATATTACCTAAAAGACCAACGATTAAATCAGTGGACTAAAATTCCATGAAGCAAAAGACAATGTTATTTAAGGCAAATAGCAGCTAAATTATACGTAGAAGAGGAAAAAGAACACTGTTGAAAGAAAAACATGATGCAATAATATAGCTACCTCAAATGCAGTGTTATGAAACACAATCACTTTTCGCTTAAAATGACTGACGTAAGGTGAGGGTTAATGCACTTCAGTATGTCGACAAAAGGTGAGTCCAATGATGGGATCACATTTTGCGCTCAAATGCAGGTCACTTGAGGCGAGAAGCGGATGTTTTCTTCGAGCATTTCTTTTTTTTTCATTGAGATGATTGTTTAAGGAACAAAAACTTGAACAGCTTTAGGGGTAATATTTAATGAAAGATTAGGAAGAGACTAAATTAAGGTCCCCCTAGAATGATGCTTAGTAATGGATTGAAGGAGTGTCAGTTTCTCCCAAAACAATTAAACCTATGCTTCTTAGATCTATCAAAATCCTCGTTGTGCTGTGTCGAAACTACACGATTTGGGTGTGGCTATTGGATCCACACTCGATATGGTTAACCTAACTTGGGTGCTTTGACTACACCTAAGACCTTAGAAATATAGTTCGACTCGGCATTTGGTTTAATTGGATATATATTGTTAGGATAGTAATAGGTATATACAATCCTTAGTATGTAGTGTCCTACTTAGAAAAGGATTGTATTGCAGTGTCCTAGCTGGAAAAGGTGTCTATTGTAGTGTCTATAAATAGGGTCTCTCTGTAATAATCTAGAAACAACAATTCAATAATATTCTTTTCCTTTATTTCTCACATATATCATATATATATATATATATATATATATATATATATATATATATATATATATATATATATTCACATAAAATACTAGAAGAACTTTGCTATTATATGGATAACTTATGAAAAAATATGAAGTGTTCACACAGATTTTAATTATACTAGTGTCAATTTCATAAGTTCAATAAACTGTCAAATATATACCAGGCACTTTAATCGAGGTCTGTCAGCTTTTAGCTTAAATTATTCAAACTCTAGGTTTCAGATGGGTGGATCCGGCAAGCCTGCCGGACCACACCCAATAGGGGAGGATATCATCTATTACAATGCAGGGTTCGAGTCCTACGACATTACGAGATGCAAAGACGAGGGTGGAAAATGGTTTGAATGGGTGGAGCGCAGCAGAAAATTAACCAGAGGAGTGAAAGTTAGCATTAAAGTCCTGAAATGGTTAGTTGCAATATTTATTGAAGCTTCAAAGATACACGGAAGGACAGTACAGAGGTGGAACATGAAGGACCACTTTGCAGAGTTCTATTGCACTCTTAAATAAAATGAAAGTGGAAGATACATCAGCTTCATAGCATTACAAGGTCAAAACAAGTCTGTCATAATAACTCCGGAGTCCACACACAAAGGAGGCTGGGGGAATATAGCTCACAATATTGCTGGGTTCATTTATGAGCCAATCAAAACACAGGGGACAGCAGTGAAGGACAGAAAACAGCTTCACAAGTCTTACAAAGAAGCCCTCTTCCAAGATAGATGGATGACGGAGGCAACAGAAGGCCGAAATACAGAGTACAGCGAACAAAGTAAGAATCACAGGTGGTGAATCACAACCAGTGAATGATCTCTTGAATAGGTGCATCGTAGGAAAATTTCAATGCCAAGCAGGCGAAACCCCCAGTTTGAACGATGTAAGAAGATGGGCTTGTAATTCGTGGAAGTTGGCGATACAAGTCAAAGTGTATGCCATGAATGATGGGTATTTCATGTTTGAATTGCCATCCAAAGTGGCAGCAGAGCATGTCTTAACAGGTAAGTGGGTCTGGAGGAAGATGAAGTTGGGGCTTGAATGGTGGAAATCAACGACAGGCTGCTGGCCGGCAGAGGTAAGGAGAGATTGGGTATGGATTAGGTTGCTGGGTTTACCTATGAATTTGTGGTCACAAAAAGTCTTCAAGGAGATCGGTAACATATGTGGAGGCTTTATCGAGACGGAGGAGGAGACTTCTCTAAAGAATCACCTTCATTGGGCCAGAACCAAAGTACGAGGCGATGGTGAGAGGATTCCCAGAGAAGTAGAAGTAACCTGCGATGGCTTCACTTACACCATTCCGGTGTGGTGCGAAGCTCCAGTCATAGTAAGACTATCGGAGGAGAGGAGAGAGGACAAAGGCAAATACCCAGTGGTCAATACCCAGGATCAGCTTTTGCAGAAGATAAAGGAGGAACAACCGGCGAAAAAGGTGGATGGGCACGTGGGTACTTCAAGTGAGGGGTCTCGCATGCAAGTGGGCCTGAGATTTAAAGGAGGGAAAATAATGTGTATAGCAGGAAAAAATTAGGTCAAAAGGAATTTTTGGCCAAAATTTTTTGGACCCAATTTCTGTGGAAAATTCTAGAGCCCAAACATCAATAACCCATCCTGTAGATATAATAAATATCGAGATATCAGCAAACAAAGCAAAGGAAAACAATTTTCAACGCCAGATCACGCAATGGAATAGAGGCCGAGGGGAACTGGAAGTTACGAGACAGAGTGTGGAGATGGCAGTCACGGATAGAGAAGAATTGGGGGGAAAGAGTTTAACGGTAATCGTACAACCACTGGAGGAGGAGAATTTAGACGAAGGTTCAAAGGAAGCTATTCCATTGGGTATCCAATTTCCAGAAGAAGACATGAGCACTTCAGACTGGATACAACAAAATATAATCAAACAAAGCTCGGAATTTGGGGTTAATTTCACAGGGTGTGAGGAAAAGGCGAAGGAGTTGTTTATGAAGATCGATATTAATAAACAAGGAAACATGGGGAACAAAGTAAACAAACAACAGGCAAGAGGAAAGGGGTATTAGAATTAAAAAGGCTGCAATTGGATTCTAAGTTCTATAGCAATGGTACTATAAGTAAAGAGGGGGGGGGGGGGGGTTTGGCCATTATAGATCAATGAATTTAAACATTGTGTCATGGAATGTGAGGGGGCTGACTGTTACATGAAAAAGAGATTTTCATATATTAGTTAGTCATGGAAGTAGTTACAGTTAGTTAGGCACAGACATCGAGAAATCGAAATAACAGAGTTAGTTAGAATTGAATCCATTTCAATTGTATTTCAATTCTATATAAAGTGTAATACATCCATACAAGATATGAAATATACATATTCACTTTCTCTCTTCTTCTCTCTGTTTCTCTCTTCTTCTATTCATCTCCATTGATTGAATCCTCGAGTTCTCTCCTGGACAATCTTTCGATCCTCGAATCTTTAGGATTCCTGCAATCGAGCCACTATCCAGTAACATTGGTATCAGAGCTTAACGTTACTTGGCAATGATGGCAAAAGGAAGTCGACCAGTTGGGAAAACAAATAATGACAATTCTGTAGCAGAAATTGGGGATTTACGAGATATGATGCAAAATCTGGTAACAGAGATGGGGAATTTAGCTGGTAAGGTCTCATCTTTGGAGAAATTAGATCATGCAGTGATGGAACTGAGAAATCAGATTTCAGCAGAAAATTGCAGGGGTATTGTTCCATTGGTACAGGAGGCTGTTTCTAATGGAAATGGTGGTTTAGGCGTTCCTAGGGAAAGGGAAAGAAGTCCTCGCGCATGTAATAATTTCCAATATCACCAATCGAACTTCAATAGGTGGTCACGAATGGAGTTCTTGAGGTTTTGGGAGGAAGATCTTAGGTCATGGTTGTTCAAAATTGATCAATTCTTTTCCATGGAAAATGTTGGTCATGACGAGAAAGTTACAGTTGCAGCTCTGCAATTGGAAGGGGAGGCCATCTAATGGCATTTGTCATTCATGCGATATAGACCATACTTACAGCCACCCAATTGGGATGACTATGTGAGGGCATTGGTTGAAAGATTCGGTACTGATTTTGATGATCCCATGAAGGAAATCAAAAAGATCAAGCAAGTTGGCAGTGTAAAGGATTATCAGTCAGTGCTTGAGAGAGACTTGACAAGGGTGAATTTATCACAAGAGAATGTTATTAGTTGTTTTATTGGGGGTCTGAAACCTGAGCTGAACATTGTTGTGGTGAAGATCACCAATCCTACTTCATTATCTCAGGTGTATAGGAGTGCAAGAATGCAGGAAGCATACCTGCAGGCGGTGAGGCAACCTTACTATAATCAACCTCAGATGCATACAAGGAAGTTCTTGGACCAAAGGAATTTTACCAGTAAGCCTATTTTACCTACTCCAGGTAGCAATAATTCCAGCTTTTCTAAAGGAGTTGGTAGAAGAACTGTGAGCTTAAGGAGATGAATGAAAAAAGGGCCAAAGGGTTGTGTTATTTTTGCTCTGAAAAATACACGCCAGGACACAAGTGTAAAACTTCTAAACAGTTATATTTGTTGGAAGTGGATGAAGGGGATGAGTTGCAAGATTCAGTAGAGGATCAAGGGAATATCTTACAAGAATCGCAAAGCGACCTGTGGAGCACATGGAGATCTCCATGCATGTTTTAAATGGGTCGTTGATTTTTAGGACTTTGAAAGTAACTGGGTACCATTCTAAAATGGCATTACATATCCTCATTGACACTGGTAGCTCTCATAATTTCATAGATTCTGATTTAGGCAAGAAGTAAGGGTGTGAGGTGAAGTCCATTAACACTGAGGTGAGGTGGTTGCTGCAGCTAATGGAAGTATGAAGGTGGACAAAATGACTACTGGCACTTGGTTGCTACAGGGAGCCGAGTTTGTTGCAGACTTTCTACTACTTCCACTAGGTTCATGTGGGGTTGTGTTGGGGGTTCAGTGGTTGTTAACATTAGGTGATATCAAGATGAACTTCAGGAGTTTAACAATAGAGTTTTGGTACAAGGGTAGAAAGCATTTACTGAGGGGATCTGGTAGTCAAGTATTAACTTCTAGTGCTGGAAGATTGTCCAAACACTCAGGAAATCAATCCCAACTTTGCATGATTCAGGTAGTCCCTCAAGGGAGTGATGAAATGAAGGGGCATTTATTGGAAAATGACAAACAGGTTGAGGAAAATCCTGCATTATTGGAGGTATTATCAGAATTTTCTGCTCTATTTGATGATCCTGTTGGTTTACCACCTTCTAGAGGTTTATTTGATCATAGAATAGTACTACAATCTGGTGTGGAGCCTGTGAATAAGAGACCCTATAGATATCCTTCAGTAAAAGAGGATGTTATTGAGGGTCTAGTACAACAAATGTTGATCAAGGGATTATACAACCTAGTTGAGTTCTTTTGCGTCACCAGTTGTGTTAGTAGGCAAAAAGGATGGGTCATGGAGGTTGTGTGTAGATTATAGGGACTTGAATAAGTCTACTATCAAGAACAAGTTTCCGATTCCTATAGTGGAGGACCTATTGGATGAATTGGGAGGGTCCAAGATATTCTCTAAAATAGACTTAAGGTCTGGATATCATCAACTACGAATGGCTAATGAGGATGTGCCTAAAACTGCTTTCAGAACTCACTTTGGTCATTTCGAGTACTTGGTCATGCCCTTTGGATTGTCAAATGCTCCAGCCACATTTCAAGGATTAATGAATTTTGTATTCCAGCAATTTCTAAGGAAACATGTATTGGTATTTTTTGATGATATATTGATATATAGTAAGACCATAGAAGATCATGTATTGCATTTGAGGTCTGTCTTTTTGAAGATGGTGGAGCATCAGTTATTTGCTAGAAAAAGTAAATGTTTCTTTGGTGTTCAAAGAATTGAATACCTAGGTCACTTTATCACAGCGGAGGGTGTGTCTACTGATCCTCAGAAGATCAAAGCAGTTAAAGATTGGCATGTCCCAACTACTCTTAAGAAGCTAAGAGGGTTCTTAGTCTTAGCTGGTTATTATAGAAGGTTCATCCAAGGGTTTGGGATGATTAGTAGACCTCTCAATGATCTTACAAAGAAGGATAAATTCAAATGGAATTCCACAGCTCAACAAGCCTTTGTACAATTGAAAGAGGCACTAACTCAAGCACCTGTCTTGGCTTTGCCTTGCCTGATGCAAGCAAGACTTTTATTATTGAAACAGATGCTAGTGGCTATGGGATAGGGGTGGTGCTTATGCAGAAGGGCATCCGATAGCTTTTATTAGTAAAGCTTTGTCTCCCCGGCATGCTACCTTGTCAGTATATGATAGGGAGTTATTGGCAATTGTTCAGGTTGTTACTAAGTGGTCTCAATACTTACTAGGTCATAGGTTTGTTATTAGGACTGATCAGAAAGCCTTAAAGTTTCTTATGGAGCAAAAGTTGCATACTAATTCTCAATTGTTGTGGTTGACTAAGCTCATGTCATTTGATTACTCTATTGAGTACAAAAGGGGCATTGAGAACAAAGTAGCTGATGCACTTTCTAGAGTGACTGGAGCTGAATTACTGGCTTTGATAATTTCACCTACTAATACTGATCTTTTTCAAGCTATAATGGCGAGTTGGCATTCAGATCAGGAGTTGCATCAGTTAATCACCGAGCTATAGGTTGATCCTACTTCCCACAACCAATTTACTTGGTTACAGGGTTAGTTAAAAAGGAAAGGGAAGCTGGTGATTGGAAATGTACAGAGCTTGAGGACTGACATTATTACGTTGTGGCATGCTGGCCCTCTTGGTGGTCATTCAGGAGTTGAAGCTACACTCATGAGATTGTTGACACTGTTTTATTGGAAGAACATAAGGACGGAGGTAAAGGGATTCATTCAAAATGTGATGTATGTCAAAAGAATAAGTCTGATTTGGCTGCATATCCTGGTTTGTTACAACCCTTGCCAATTCCTGAGGTAGTTTGGTCTCAGATCAGTATGGATTTCATTGATGGTCTTCCTAAATCTAAAGGGCATGAGGTGATTATGTTGGTGGTTGATAGACTCAGCAAATAAGGTCATTTCCTTCCCTTGAAACACCCTTATACAGCTCAATCAGTTGCTCAGGTTTTCTTAGATACCATTGTCCGACTCCATGGTTTTCCAGATGCTATTACTAGTGATAGAGATGCTGTTTTTTTGAGCTCCTTTTGGCAAGAGCTCTTCGCTCTGCAGGGTGTATTGTTGAATACCTCTACGGCTTATCATCCTCAGTCTGATGGACAAACTGAGGTGTTAAACAGATGCTTGGAAACCTATTTGCGTTGCTACTTTACTGATGATGCTTCGAATTGGTTAGCTTGTTTACCTATGGCTGAGTATTGGTATAATACTTGTTTTCACTCAGCCATTCAAACAACCCCTTATGAGGCTTTGTATGATCGACCCCCACCCCTCCATCTTCCTTATCTACCAGGTGAGTCAGCCTCTGTTGAAGTTGACGCTACGTTGGTTAATAGAGAGCTCAAGTTGCAGCTACTGAAACATCACTTACTCGGAGCTTAGCTTCGGATGAAGCAACATGCAGACTCTCATAGGAGTGATAGACAATTTTCTGTTGGAGATTGGGTTTATTTTAAAGTGCAGCCTTATAAACAAGCTACCATATCTCAACACTCTTCCCACAAGTTAGCTGCCAAGTATTATGGCCCATTTCAGATCATCAAGAGAGTTGGTCCAGTGGCTTACACCCTGCTTTTGCCTAGTTCAATAAAGATACACCCTACTGTGCATGTGTCATTGTTAAAGAGGTGTTATGAGGTTCCTTCCTCCATTTCTTGTCCTCCTACGGTTGATTTGGCTAACCCAAATTGTCATGGTCCTGAATCTGTTTTGCAAAGAAGGATGGTTAAGAAAGGCAATAAAGTTGTTGCTCATGTGTTGGTTAAATGGGTTGGAATGCCTGCGGATGTTGCCACTTGGGAATTTGCTACTGTCCTAAAGACACGGTTTCCTTCTTTTGATCCTTGAGGTCAAGGATCTTTTGTATGGGGGGAGTACTGTTACATGAAAAAGAGATTTTCATATATTAGTTAGTGATGGAAGTAGTTACAGTTAGTTAGGCACAGAAATTGAAATAACAGAGTTAGTTAGAATTGAATAAATTTCAATTGTATTTCAATTCTATATAAAGTGTAATACAGTTCCATAAAAGATACGAAATATACATATTCACTTTCTCTCTTCTTCTCTCTGTTTCTCTCTTCTTCTATTCATCTCCATTGATAGAATCCTCGAGTTCTCTCCTGGACAATCTTTCGATCCTCGAATCTTTAGGATTCCTGCAATCGAGCCACTATCCAGTAACATTGAATTGTGGGAGGAAAAGGAGTATTATCAGAAACATGATAAGAACTTGGAAAGCAGATCAAGAGACAAAAATGGAGGGGGAGATTGCTAATAAAGTTAAGGAAAACTGGGGTAGTAGGTGGGCAGATTACGTGCAACTCGAAGCTAGTGGGACGAGGGAGGCATAGTAATTATGTGGGATAAAAGAAGATGGGATGGGGAAGTGAGTAGTGTGGGTGCATATTCAGTTTCTATTTGTTTCTCTGGGGAAGAATCTGGATTTTAAATGGCATCCAACAGGTGTCTACGCACCGAATGATAGAGCAGAAAGGGAAGAAACTTGGTGGGAGCTAGGGGCAGCAAGAGGTCTATTCAGGGGCCCTTGGGTCCTATGTGGAGACTTCAACACTGTGATGTATCCTTCTGAGAAGTACAAGTGTAACAGAATCAATAGGGCAATGACAGAGCTATCAGATTTCATTGAAGACATGGAATTAGTGGACTTAGATTTAGCAGGGGGAGAGTTCACTTGGAGAAGAGGTGGCAGACACGCCACAGCAGAAACGCTAGACAGGTTTCTGATCTCTGAAGAATGGGACTCAAATTTCAGGAACATTAAACAATCTGTCTTATAGAGAATGGTTTCTTAGATCACTCCCCATTAATGCTACAATGTGTAGAATGGGGGACACCAAATCATATTTCAAGTTCGAAAATTGGTGGTTGACTACTGATGGATTCAATGATAGAGTTATGATCTGGTGGGAGTCTTTTCGCTTCCATGGAAAACCAGACTTTGTACTTGTAGCAACGCTAAGGGCCTTGAAAGCTAGGTTGAAAGAGTGGAGCAAGACCAGTCAAGGCAATCTGAGTCAACAGAAGCAATTGGTACTAAACCAGTTAGCAGAATTTGAAATGATACAGGACCAGAGAATGTTGAAGGAAGAGGAGATAGCTTCCAAATTGTCTCTTACTGCTGGGTTTGAGAAGATAGCCAAAAAAGAGGAAACAGCATGGAGACAAATATCTAGGGCAGTATGGCTTAAACAAGGGGATAGGAATACAAGCTTCTTCCACAAAACAGCAATAGAAGAGTCAACACTATTGACAAGATTAAAGTCGGAGATGAGATATTGACTGAGCCCGCTGAGATACAAAAGGACATCACAGAGTACTATGAGAAGTTATATGCTGAAACTGAGGACTGGAGACCAGACTTAGAAATGTTAAAGTGCCCTACGATTGATGAGGATGACAATAACCAATTGATGGCCCCTTTGAAGCACAGGAAATCCTAGAAAGCATCAAAGCATGTGTCGGGGACAAGGCCCCTGGCCCAGATGGTTTCTCCATGGCTTTCTTTAGCCAATGTTGGGAAGTCATTAAAAAAGAAGTGGTGGCAGCAGTTCAAAACTTCCATGAGGAAGGGGTATTTAAGAAAAGTATAAATGCTACTTTTGTGACATTGATACCAAAGAAGACGGGGGCTGTGGAACTAAATGACTTCAGACCAATAAGTCTAGTAGGAGGAGTGTACAAGATAATTGCAAAACTATTGGCCGATAGACCCAAAAAAATGATACATAAGCTAGTGGATAGACAACAAATGGCTTTTATCAAGAACATGCAGATCATGGATGCAGTATTGATAGCCAATGAAAGTGTAGACTCCAGGGAGAGAGACAAGCAACAAAGGATCCTATGTAAACTGGATATCCAGAAGGCATATGATCATTTGGATTGGAACTTTTTGATGAATCTGTTACACATGATGGGATTTGGACCAAAATGGCTAAATGGACTCTATTCTGATTAACAGAAGCCCAAATGGCTTCTTCTCATCATATAGAGGTCAGAGGTCTGAGACAAGGGGACCCCTTATCCCCTTTTCTCTTTATCTTAGCCATGGAAGGACTTAACAACCTATTCCAAACAGCAAAAGTAAAGGGCTGGATCAGAAGGTTTCCAAGTGGTAAATAATACAAGAGGAGGTTACTCATCTACAATATGCAGATGACACTCTAGTTTTTTGTGATGCAATAGAGGAGCAGATGCTGATTTTGAGGGTAATCTTCAATATTTTTGAGTCTGTTTCAGGTCTGCACATAAACTGCAGCAAGAGTTTCATCTATCCAGTCAACACACTGAAAATATTGAAGAATTAGCGAACACACTAGGAGGGAAAGTGGGTGAATTACCAACAACCTACTTGGGAATGCCTTTGGGGTCTAAGAGCAAGTCAAAAGAAATATGGAGTGGAGTAATTGAGAAATGTGAAAGGAAGCTTGCAAACTGGAAGTGTCAATATTTATGTCAGGTGACAGACTAACTCTAGTTAACACTGTCCTAGATGCCCTTCCCTCGTACATGATGTCATTATTCCCTATACCAGCCAAGGTAACCAAGAGGTTGGATGCTATTAAAGGGAACTTCCTATGGCAGGGAAGTGAAGATAAAAGAAAGTACCATTTGGTCAAATGGGAGGAACTGCTGGTAAGTAAGACAGGGGGTGGACTCAATATCTCGGAATTGAAAACCCAAAACAAAAGTTCGATGATGAAATGGTTGTGGAAATTTGTCTCACCAGAAGTATCTCTATGGAAGGAAGTAATAATAGAAAAATATGGCATGGAGGATAAATGGATGACAAAGGTGGTCACCAACCCTTACAACTATAGTGTATGGAGGTCTATCAGGAACCTATGGCAGCTGGTCAAAGAGAGAACAAGCTGCAAGGTGCGCAATGGAGAAAAAGTAGCTTTTTGGAATGACATTTGGTGTGGACAGGAAGCACTCAAACATGATTTCCCTGTACTACATAGTTTGAGCCAAGGACAAGAAGCAACAGTGGCAGAGTTATGGACAGGACAAGGGTGGAACCTGTTTCTAAGAAGGGGCCTAAATGATTGGGAGATGAAGCAAGATTTCATGATACAATGCAAATGACTACCAATCTCACAAGAGAGGAAGATAGACTAGTATGGAAGGGGGAGAGAGGGGGAGAGTTTACTGTAAAATCAACATACAGAGAACTCAGGTCTATGGAGGAGCAGCATGCAGGATGGCCCTGGAGGATGATCTGGAGAACAGAAATTCACTACAAGGTGAATTACTTCACATAGCTCTTGGCAAAGCAGGCAGTCTTGACACATGAAAACTTAACAAGAGGAAACCCAATCTACGTTCTAGTTGCAATCTATGTGAAGAACAGGTGGAGACAGTCAACCATCTCTTTTTACACTGCAAATGGACTGATCAATTGTGGCAGATGTTCATCAAAATGTTCATCCAAAAGAGAGATTAAGTGGACAAAGCCTGGGAGTATTATAGAAGTCCTACAATGCTGCAACAGGGATGGAAATGGAGGAAAAAATGAGAAGAGATGGAGGATTGTCCCAGCTTGCATTTGGTGGACAATTTGGAAGGAAAGGAATCAAAGATGTATTGAAGGAAAACTGAACAATATCAAGAAAATAAAGACTAATTGCCTAGGGCTTTATTATTTTTTGTGTAAGCAAGAAAGTATAGGAGATGCTAAATATGTGTTTAATATTATTGACTGGTTGTAACTAGAAGACCCTAGGAATGATGTAAGTAAACTTTTTGGAGGGGGACTACACTTTGATATAGTATACCTGTGGATATATAAAATTAACGTTACCTTTCTCAAAAAAAAAAATGTCGTAATATACAATAATAAATTTGTATCTTAACACCCATAACAATAGTCTTGAATCCTAAAGACGGCAAGGTTATTCCGAGCGAGAATCTTACAACCCAACATACGCTTGAAGTTGGATTTAGATGCCATGAGGAAGAGAAAGAAGAAGGAGGAGGTTGCATGTAATCAGCCAAAGATTAGATGGGGAGGCCTTATACTAGGGTTAGAGCTCATGAGATTGGGACAAAGTTGGTGGCAAATGGGCCTTGGGAGATAGGGAAACCGCTAATAGTAAGTGGGATATAATAGATAGTTGTGTCAAGGAAGCAAGTAGAGAGGTATTAAGGGGTCTTGAGGGGCAACTCTTGTGGGCATAATAGTGAGCATCAAGGGGATTTTCAGTGGAATGGGCGGGTCCACGAAGAAGTTGGAGACCAAGAAGTTTGCGTACACAATACTAGTGGAAAGCTTAGACGAGGAGAACAAGAGGAATAAGGAGAGGTATAAGACGACGAAGAAGGGAGCAGACATGACAGCTGAAACAGAAACTTATACCATATAAGAGAAGAAGATGAAAGCCATAGTGGAGAAATTATTTGTTTGCATCGAAGTTCATGGTCAAGGCCGACAATGCGGACACTAGCTATTTCCAACCACAAGAAGCTCACAGTGAAGCAAGGTAGCTGGCAGGATATCTTGGTTATATTTGATTATGTGTTGAGTACAAGCAAGGCAAGGACCACGTTGTGGTTGACACTTTGAATAGAACGTCTGAGCTTGTTGTCATCACCATAGCCAGTTGTGACATTCGAGATGCTATTAGCTGCTCAAGGCAAGACAAAAAGACTGGGTGGAAGAACAATTTCTCACCACAAGTTGTTCTTTTTTTTTTGGGGGGCGGGGGGGAGGGGAGGCACAACATTCCCAAGGTTTGAAAAATTGGGCAGTAAATCATAAAGAAAGCCACAACACATTGTAGGTCGAGCACCTGATATCTCAACTTTGCATCGGCAATTAGATGGGAGCCTTAATTATATCACTGTTACTCAACTTGATATCTCTTTTGCACTTCAACAAGTGAGCCAATTTATGCAGGATCCTAGCCATCTATATTTGGTAGGTGTGCGTCACATGATTCGATATCTCTTGGGAACGACTATTTGTGGATTATTCTTTCCTAGTGGTTCTCTATTCAGCCTAATGCATTTAGTGATTTTGAATGGGCTGCATGTCCTGATACTCATAGTTTTGTCGCAGGTGCATGATATCTTGGAAGAGCAAGAAGCAAGACCATGTTTCAAAATCTTCAACAGAATCTGAATACAAAGTCTAGTGCTTGCTCAGAGATTGTGTTTTCGTGACTTACTTGCAGAAATCAGATTTCCTCAATCTAATATGACTCCTCTACATGCTGACAACACAAGTTGCCATTCAGATTGCTACCAATCTGCTTGATCATAAAAAGACCAAACACATAAAAGTGGATTGTCATTACTCTTCCACATGTATCCAGTGATCTTCAAATAGCTGATGTGTTTACAAAATCTATGGCACGACAACAGATTCTGGTAGGCAAAATGCTGCTTTTTGATTCACCGGCATCAATTTGAGGGGGAACGTTAGCATTTTGAACAGATTCTAATAGTTGTACATAATTATGTAATTATGGTGTCAATTGTTTTCCATATGTATGAAGATATCAGGGGTTAATGTAGCATATTTTCACAGATATTATAATTAGCAATAGCAGATATTTAGGGGTTACAGATGTAAATCAGAATTCTTTCTATTTAATGGAAGAACTCACCATTTGAGAGTAGTCATTCAGCAAACTTGACAACTACAACCTTTATTGGTAAGAAATTTTAATAATTGTAAAAATTTGTGAACAAGAGAAGATTAAAATGCCACTTCATTAAATCAATTATGCAAATATAAATACAACAAAAATTATGTTTCTTTAATTAAGTGTATTACTCTTACATAAGTTTGTGCCCGGGCATAGCACGGGTCGTGTACTGAGTGAATTTTAGTGGACCAGAAAATAGGAAGGGGGCTGAGTTTCGTGGTCATGTGCAGACTTTTGTGCTCCTTATATCCCCCTTTCTCTGCCTAAACTCAACTCCACAGAATGTTTCTACACCCAAGATGACGATGTTCGTTCGAACTTGCTGATATAGTGTTGGCACAAGATTTTTAGAAGTATAGCAACCTGATTGGCTTGCCTCTAAATTTTTCCAACTACACAACAATTCTATTCATTCAACACTTACAGCATCATGGGCAATCTTGATAGATTTTCTACTGAAATATCAGAAACTGGATTATTTACAAATGGACAGAGGATATGATTATCTTTGTTTCCTAACATTCTACTAGTAAGCAGATGGTTTAGTTTGAATAACTTGAACATGTTTTCTCTGGTGAAAGCAGTAGGAGGATGAACAGGAGATCGAAGAGAATCAGCAAGGGGAAGGTAGGAGGAGAAAGTGGCGTCTCATCAAGTTTTGCTACTCCTTTTCTTTTACTTTTTATTTTTATAATCAAATTTTGTTAATAGAAACATTTTCCTCTGGTTTCTGTTAACTTCAAGTAGTAAAAATGTCTGTAGTTCTATTGAAGTCTACATATGTGTAGTTAAATAATATGGAACTAAAACCGGTATGACACATTACTTCAGAGACCAAGATCATTATTTTTACCTACTTTTTTTCACCAAGAATTTTTGGATTTTCATGATCAGCAAACCAATCAATAGATGTCAATCGATAGAGACAAAAAAGGAGTGGGCAAATAAACAAGTAAAGCTATACCAGACTGGCTAAGAAAGCATACCAATGGCTGTTGAGGTATTATCCTGTGCAGCCCAGGTGGGATCTAGTAGTGCATAACTAACAGCCGATTCTAATTCACCCATTGACCTTTTAGCATCAGTAAGCCACCAACTTTCTTTTATTATGTGTGCAGCTTCAACATATAGCTGCACATGAAATTCTGGAGGAAGTTGTGCCAAAAGAAGACCACATGCTTGGATTAACAAGCAAGACAGCTGCTGGCAAGTATAACCACTACGTGAAACAAAATTAGAAGTATTCAATCCTGAAACTGATGGAGTCGTCCTAGTTGCACCCAAAGAATCAGTGCTTCCTCCTGAAGGAGAAGTAGGCAAAATAGAGCCTTGTCCAGAACTACAAGGAGCTCCATGCAGCCCATTGCTGGATTGAACAAGGGTTGGTTGTATGTGAACAACAATTTGAACTAGAGATGAGACAATCTGTGATGGCGAAACAGGAAGAGAAAGTAATTCTATGACAGCTGTTTCAAGAGTAAGCTGGGTGGATGTCCCAGGGTCTTGCATCTGATAATAAGGTTTCTGCCCGTCAAAACAATTAGTCGTCCCAGATTGTGATGTTGCTGGGATCTTTCCATGGGGAGCACGGGTAGAATTATTTGCCAAATCTCCCATCGCTGCAGATTTGGAGCTATTATTTAAAGCAGGAATAACATGATTCACCAGTCCTAACAAAAGAGTAGCGAAGTAGTCCAATGGTGGGCACATGGCTGCATTTGATGAGTTGATATGTTGCGGGAATGACTCTGAAAATGGTATCTGCATAGAAAAAAAGAAAAAGAGAATGATTCAATAATTACTAAAAGAGAAGGGAAAACAAACTAGCAAGTTACGGAGCATCAACCACCATCACCTTTTTAATATCTAAGATATTCAGTATACGGAGTATTAGCTTTCCAGGAAGATGACCATAGAAATAAGAAAGTATATCACGAACAAATGTAAAGTTCAGAGGATAGTAATGAAGGAAGGGTGAATAAACTTGAAGAACTCTATCAGCCGCATCCATAGCGTCATTTTCAATGAGTCTATATATGATAAGGGGGATGATTGGAAGCAGGCGTGCAGCAATATCATCAAAAAATGTTGGATACCTGAAACCACAAGCAAATCAAGTATAAGTTGGAGTTTCAATAACAGGTTTCTTTTACAGTTTGAGCACCGATTAGAATTGTTCATTTGTATTTTCCTAGAATAGAAATTATAACCACTACTGTTGGCTGCTTTCTTTACTCATCTGATATATTAATACGAAACATAACCTGCATATCTATGACTACTAAAAAAGGGGAAGTTCTTGCTCTGCACAGGCCGAATCGCCAAAGCTGAATTTCGTAGTTTCTGTTGCAGTATTTAATATTTTTAAAATACATTGATATTCACATTTTTCTTCTCTAATAACTGTATTAGCAGTCAAACATTAGAAATCAAATGCCATTATAATAAAAAGAACAAGAAATAATATAATCAAATGTATTAGTGCTTAGTTAAAATATGGGAGAATTTTGAGCAATAAAACAAATGGTTTTAATTTAAAGCATCATAGATATCTTCTTATCGCTCTGACTGATCACCGCATAAGAAATTCACTTTTTCCTAAAAAGATAAATATGTTCTAAATTACCCTTGATAAAATCGTACCCATGTAATATGATTTTTTCATTATAGCAAAATTTACTTATCTAAATAAGGGTATTTCAAAAAAATGAAAATAAGGTTTTCTTGATTATGTAACAAAACATTTATTTTAGAAGTAAATATAAAAGTTAAAAATACCATATAATATGGATCATAGAAAATATCTAATCTAAGTTAAAAACAATAAAATGAATTAAAGTTAACTAGTTAAAGCCTGAAGAAGAGCTAAAGAAGTTGCTAGGTGTAATAATAAGGGTTCATTTGGTAGCTGATTTGGAAGTGAGTTATGCAGGTATCAAATATTGCATAACCAATACCATGTTTGGTAGCTGGTTATGAGGTAAGTTATTTACGTATCCAATTAAAACGGTGATTGATTTGCGATTTAGAAACATGCATAAATAATACTCGTATAAGTTATAAGAGAATCTAAGTATTATTTTATGCAAGTATACATAAATTATCTCGTTGTTTGGTCATCAAAAAAAATACATAAATTACCTTATAACTAATTCATGCATTGCTAATACCGGTATAATTCTAATCAGCTACCAAACGACCTCTAATTATTTCGATGATTTATTTTTGAATTTTTTGATGATTTTTTCAGCTCAAATGTTATTAAGCCAATCATGTGATTTTATATTATCTAAAATTACCAAACTGCATAGATGTCAAAGCCTGCTTTGGCATCAAACTCGTCTTATAAGATAATGATAATTTTGAAAATCAGATAGTTCCTTGAGAATCTACCTTTAAACCCTTTTATCCTTTTGCAGGTGGACTATAAATACAAAAGACCCAGTAAGAGAGAACAAGTCAGATAATTATTAATGACAAAAACACTCATGTATCTTCAATCATTTTGAAAACCAGGGTTCCTTGAGGCCTCATTTTAACCCTGTTAATCCTTCACACTCTTCTACTATTAGCCTGCTAAATACAGAAGACCTTGGAAGTGCATGAAGTTTGTACTCAGAAAACAGTATCATACGTGGATTGTAATTTATGGATGACTTCAAACTGAGCTATCATTGAAGTAAACTCTTTTCAATAAAAGATGTGTCCAGTTTTCCCATGTAAGCAACTAAACATATCTGAAAAAGTAAGATTCTTAAAGTATGTGATTTTGGTGTGTACAGAAGCTATAGAGGCAAACCTAATTTGCAAAAATCTCAAGGGAGCTGAACGAACTGTACTAAAAAAACTATAAGGTTTATCAGTTGTTCATCTCATTGAACTAGAAACAGTGGAAGAATGTGTATCCTGAGAAGTAGCTTTCTGAAGAAGTCTTTCCGCATCTTATCAAATGTCCAAAGGGAGACGAATACATAAGATATGGACAGTCAGAGTCCTCATGTGTCCCATATGTGTCCGATGTATGTGAAACGACATGAATTTTGTACCACAAAAATTTACAATGTCTAATGAATCGACAGACGGCCAGTGAACGTGTAATACCCTGAATCAGGAACAAGTTTCAAATAATATAAAGATCAAGTTCAAGGCTACAAACATGTGTTACAGGATGTTTGGCGGAACCAGGGTCTAAACAAAAGGGGAAGCCGAGTGCACTACGCTTGGGTTTGGGGAAGACCGAACCACATTAAGTCCATTGTGAACATCCTTACCAACCATTACTACGAGAGGGAGTTTCCATCGCTTGAACTTGTGACCCTTTGATCACACAACGACAACTTCTACAAAAACAGGATGGCAAATATAAGTAAAACCAAGTTGCTAGTACTAGTGTGGTCCTCCTACCACATGGACATATTAAGCTTCGTACTTCAGGAAGATAGAGGCAGAAAGTTCATAATGATAAAGCAATGGAAGAAATTTCCCATGCCGTAGAAGATGCAGAAAAAAGCTATCAGTGAGCTAAGTACAGGTAGGTTCTTCTGCGACGCATACCACAGCAGAAAGGGTTTTGCATACTTCTAATGGTGTTCTCATTTAGGTGCAAAAACTGCATTTTCATATTGGCTCACGTTTTTGGAAAACGAGCCACATAGCATACAGCTACTTCAGAAGATTAAATTAGGACTCACTAATCTACCAAGAAGATTTTAGCAAGACAAAGAAGGATATAGACAAATTTTCATGAGTAAACTTGAATTTAGTCTTGAATATAGAACCTGTAGCCTAAGAATTGAAGTTAGTTGTGTAAATAATCATGGGCAGCAAAGGGTATGGGAACCATAGTGTTGAATTCACGATGTTTATTATGTTTCCTTGCTAGAATATGGAAGGAACTATTATTGATGATTAGGAATAGCTTTAGTGGTAGAAATCAAGGGATTAGGTGAGCAGGCACCTAACCTTAGACTTGTTCTCCAAGGCATGATATTGTAGAGAATAACAAAAGAAAATATAATTGGAAAGACCTTCTGCTAGCCAAGATCGTTAATTATGGTAGGAAGATTCCACTGAAGAAGAGGAAGCTACGAAAGGAGAAGGAAGAATTAAGATAGTAGAACTTTGTTATGGATGAAGACTTTTTGAATTGGCACGAATTGCTTCGAGGTGGATATTTTCCTTTTGGGTTAACTACAAATGACTGTCACCCCTATTTATACTTGTGTAGGGATGCTCTAGATACATCTACAAGGAAAATCATGACAACTTAATCTTCTAACTATTTAACAAGAATCTGGAACTTCCAAGCATATCGTAAAGATACGTATCCAAGACACTACAATAGTTCATTCTGGAAGCTTTCTTAAAAATATGTTCAGAAGATGCAAGAAAGTTGTTGGATAGGTCAGAAGCTGCTGGAACTTCTCCGGAAAACGAAAAGTAATTGGAAGTTGGCAGCAAGCAGATAGGAAGTGCTTGGAAGAGTAGGGCCACCTCAAACAAGTAGGAACAGATCAAAACAAGTTTCAAATTCAATAGTTTGTGCATTAGTAATTTTAGAATCATATTTACGCAACCACAATGAGGCCAAGCAGGTATCCCCAATGGCAGCCGCAAAACACCACTACCAGCATAGCAACAACAACAATCATCAGAAAAACAGGAAGAGCAGAGAAGTGAAGTGTGGGGGCAAAAAGAAGCAAAAACTAGTGGGGAAGTGAGTGGAACATTGGGTATACCAAGTGGGTCAACAGATTCTTGCAGAGAATATGTCGACTAGATCTCATAAATTCAAGTTGGTATGAGAAGACGGTGACTGAAACTTAACTCTTGCTGGCGTAGACTGTCAAAAGTTGAGGATTTAATCTAGTTGGTATTAGTTTTTCAATTCTTGCTTGAGTTTCAAAGTGAGCGTTCATGGTGGTTGAGGCCTGATAATAATGAAAGTTCTAGATAAAGAAGATAACTTAAGAAAATGGGTTTATTTGTGTGTGTAAATGGGTTTATTTGTGTGTGTAATGGGTAAATTGAGAGGGTTAAATGGGTAATGGGTAAATTGGGTGGGTTAAATGGGTAATGGGCGGATATTTGAATTTTGGGTTAAATAATTAATTAAATCGGGTTGAGCGGTAGGATTGCGACAGGTGTACTACATAAGTCTTCCGTTAGTGGGAGGGGTAAATGTGCACTGATTTTCGGACGGTAGGGGTATTAATGAACGAAAAGTATGACGAAGGGTATTTATATAATATTAACGATAGTTCGGGGGCATATTTGTCCTTTTTCCTTAAGAGAATTTGGAGTTTGCTACACCACTTGGGTGTAAATGTGTGTGACAATGTTATTCAAGGACTTGATAGAAAAGTGATCACATATTTAAGGGAAGTGGTAACAATATGCATGTGAGTAAATTTAAACATAACTAGAGGAATTTTTATGCATTTTCCAATGATCAGAGATCAAAAGACGTGTGTTGCAGCAAATTATGTTTAATTGGATTGATTCTCCAAGATAAATGTCAAGTGGGTTTAGTTGTACTAGTCAACCAAGTTAGCCAGAGCCTCAGAAAACTTCAAGGATGAAACTAAAAGTGTCACTACAAATTTTTCAGCACCGTGTGTACTTTTACACAAAGATGTAAAAAAGCACCATCTCCATGTCAATTCAGACAAGAAAGTAGGTTATTATCTTGGGTATCTAAATGCAATTCTAATACATCAAACAGATGAAGTTGAATCTCATTTCGAGTCGATCAGGAGAATCATATAAATCTGTCTGATTCAATATCAGAAACACATTTGAACAAAAAAATGTAAAACTTTTATCCTGATGATAAAACATTGAATAACTGAATGTGAGCTAAAAAGTTCATTTTGATTCAATTGAAGTTGTATCAAGTCAATATGGGTGTATTTATTTACTCACTTTTACATAAAATAAATGTTAGTATAACAATGGTAATAGAAGCTATGTATAAACATTGGACATAACCAAAGAGATACTTGGTCTGACGGTTAAAATTTCGACATTCACCAACTATTACGAACTTTTTTATTGCACATGATAATATCCAAGATGTTACGCAACAACAAACAACATACCGAGTGTAATACCACAAGTGGGGTCTGGGGAGGTTAGAGTTTACACAGACCTTACCCCTACTTTAAGAGGTAAAGAGGTTGTTTCTGATAGACCTCCGGCTGAAGTAAAAGCATTTCAAACAATAAAACAAAAGAAAACACTAAAGAACAAAAAATGTTCACTTTGTTACCTCTCCTTCCATGACAGATAATTTCCAAGAGCTTTCTGCAATTCCACACGCTTGAAAGGTCCAGGCGAAAGCCAATGCTCAGGCGGGCCACGATTTAAGAGATAAACTTTCACTCTTTGTTGGAGCTCCTTACTGTCAAGTAAGTTAATCTGTTTGGAATTTTAACAAAATAAGTCACTATTCCAATAAATTGCAAATAACTACAACACTTACTTGAAAATGATCACGGTGAGAAGGAAAGAGAAAATGAGAGAGAGCAAAGCTTGATTATTCTCTCAAGACATTGGCGTTCTAATAGAAAAGTGTATGTGTTCTAAGAAGGGAAATAGAATTAAAAACATAATTACAGGAGTAAATCAAGCTATAGTACATTTACATGATCTTAGAATATTCTAGAATATACGGGATTCTAAGAGCATTCTTAATGTGAATGAAAAGCTCTTACAATCATGGTGAGGTTCATAATTAAAATGACCGCATATGCAGGAAGCAGAACATCCCATGGGAAACTGCAAACAGAAATATTATGCGAACTGAACATAAATAAATTATTGTTTTTTTCACTCTATGACACTTGGGATTTTTTCAGCAATTCTCTGCAGAAGTACAATATCACTCTCTGGATACTGTAACGCCATTCCTTTTGTTTTCATTCCATAGTATTCGTCTTTCTATCAAACTCAGAAAGGAGAAGACGGAAAATAACTTGTTTCAATAGGTCAGACGATAATTTGTAGTTGTTCTACCACTGTAGCATGAACCATGAAACTGGATTAGATTTTCCCTTTCTATAAAAAGAAAGACAGATGCCAATCATTAGGAGAAATATAGTGTTGATTTAAGACTTCAAATAATTAGCAAAATGACTACAACCATTAACCTATGGGTGGAATCTATGATGTTAGTGGAGCAGAAAGCTCAAGCTGTTGATGTCAACAGCAATAAGAACCACTCACGAATAGTATGGACCCACTGCGAGCCAATAAACCAGATAGGCCTGGTTTTATGCATTATCATGTATGATATAGAGAAATGAGATTCCATAAGCTTGGCATCTCATATTAATCAGATTCTTCAGAAATTATTTATTTTTAGTAAAGGAATGAATATACTTTTGTTTCATTGAAATTCAGAGCCAGAGATCCCCCTCCCCCCCTCATTTAGTTCTTCTCCGCAGTTCTTAATTGTGGAAGATAAGCTTTCATAACCCAAAATAAGCTGATTGGAATATAGTAACTCTGCAAGAAGCGTTACAGTTTGATCAGCTGAACTAGATAGTAAGAAATCACAGCCAAAGTGAAGATGATATCTTCTTCAAGCAAGCTAGTATTACCAGTTTGCCCTCATAAATGATAGCTTAAGAATGGAAGTATAAATTCTTATTGAAAAGGAATGAAACCGAACCCAAATCTAGAATAAAAAGCAAAGCATGACACAAAATATCATTTCCCCAGAAGACAAACTTAGAATTGAGAGCAGAGAAAAAGTCAAAGAATACTATACTATAAACAAATAATGTAAAAACATCAACACAAGAATTGATGATGATATGCTTAGACCACTGTTACCAACTGACTAAGATGAATTAAGACAAGAAACTAATTGAGAAAGATCATAGACAACATACTACAATGCGCAAAGCATGTGGATCATCATCACGGTCAATAAGTGCCAGCAGTAGGATATCTGGAGGCAAAAGCTCATGGTTCCAGATGAAAACTGAAAGGTTTCCACAGGCTTTTAGCATAAGATCCTGAGGAATAAAAAGTGATGGACAACATAAGGCAAAAGCAAGGCAAGGAGAGTAGATCCTCCATGAAAATCTGATAGGTCCAGAGAATGAATAACAAAGGAGCATGACTAAACCTGCAAGGGATGTCCACGCTGTAGTTCCAAGTGAATATGATGAAGCAGGACATCTACCATTGTATAAATATTTGCAGTCACCTCTTCAGGAGAAAACTCTCTCAAAACACGTCCCTGTCCAATTATTAGCAGGAATGCCATCATGAGAAAGATGTAGTTTTTGTTCGGGATATCTCCATATGAGAAAGAAGTTGATCAGCACTCATAAGCTTCTGATAACTCAAGGGAAAACAATGTCGAGCCTTACAAGGTTTGTGCAGTTAATATTTTCTGGATGCCCATGCATTAGTATCCACGCACCAGCACAGAGATACTGGCGGTGCTGAGGAAAACTATGGTTAATATAAGTCACAACGTATGAGGGATCAGCTGAGGGCGAAAGAAGCTGTGTGCATTGATTGATAACAGTTGTTTCTGCCTGCAAATAGAACACCTAGAAGTCAACTGTGAGCTTTAAAAATAATAGCATGAGCGAAAATTCCTGGAAACATCTTGTCAAGTATTTGCAAAGCCTCTATCCAGGAAAATTTTATCCTTTTTTCTTTTCTTTTTTGGCTAAGATAAAACTGTTTAATGATGCAAATCTATCATCTAAAACCATACTCTTTTCCTTTTTTTATTCATTTTTACTTCAGAGATCACTCATCAAATTAAATCATACTTGTTTCCTTTTTTAATCCTTTTTACTTCCGGAGATCACTCATCAAATATAGCAATTCGAATCCTCAATAAGCAGCCTCGAACAGATTCAATCATTAAGAATAAAGCTTCAGAGCTGTTTGATAACTGATACTAACATTTCAAGTCCACAGTCTGAAACAAGTCTGACTAAACAATTTAAAGCTTTGAACGTTGAGTGCAGAAAATAGAAGCCATGATTTCTGAAATGTATCACTAAATGCAAATTTGAGCTATTCTCTATGATTAATAAGCAACTACAACAATAAAAATTTAATAAGTACTTCAATTTCCATAATAAACAATTAAATGGTTGTTCAGAATTTTGCCATTTAACTCTCTAGTCATGGACAGTTTTGAGACTGGAAAGATTTTAAGTGAAACTTAATGTGGTAAGGGGCCGTTTGGTTACTCGTTAGAGTTATGAAGATATTAGTTATGCAGGGTTTATTTATGCATGTATTAGTTATGCAAGGTTTAGTTATGCATGTATTAGTTATGCGGGGTTTAGTTATGTGGGTTTAGTTATGCAGGTATTAGTTATGCAGGTATTAGCTATGCAAGATTTAGTTATGCAGGATTTAGTTATGTAGGTATTAGTTATGCAGGGTTTAGTTATGTGAGTATTAGGTATACACTATTAGTTATATAAGGTATTATTTAGTTATGTAGAGATTGCATTCAATGAATTATTAACTATTGAATTTATTATAAATTAATATATATTATTTACAAATAAATAAGCAAGCAAATAGTATAAATTCTCCCTTAAAAAATAAAGAAAGGAATATTCTCTATACTTAACTAGGAATTCTGTGTTTTTTTTCTTCTTTTTTTTTTAATGTTTAAAGCTTATAAAAATAAAATACTTCAATATATTTCAAGTACATTATACTATCCTATTTTATAGAATGTAAATTTTATCAATATGTCGCATGTGTTGTTTGTACATTTTTAGTATACCAAATATATAAATTATATATAAATTCACATTCTAAATAAAAAATAATACATGATAATTAAATATGTGGATATATTTAGTAATATATAATGTGAATAGATAATTAGCATATGCACTATCAAAATTATGCATTCCGATTCACAATATTAATAAAATATTTTGATTTTGATTTTAAATGAAAACAAATAAAAAGTCGTTTGTATAAAAAAAAAATAAGAAACAACAATAGTTGGAAAATAGAATAGTTATGTAAAGTTTTCAATACAAAAAATTTAAAAATAAATTAAAAGGGACAAATGTGTAATTTACCATTTAAATACATTTATAACTAATACCTACATAACTTATTCCACCTTCCATCCTGCATAATTTATACATTGATTCCCTCATAAGTTAAAGTTATGTAGGCATTAATTATGTAGGAGTACAAAAAAACGCAACCAAACACCGTATAAAATTAATACATAAATAACTTTTATACAATTTTTAGAACTTATCAACCAATCATAATATAAGTCAT
Organism: Solanum lycopersicoides; assembly: GCA_022817965.1. NCBI lineage: Eukaryota > Viridiplantae > Streptophyta > Magnoliopsida > Solanales > Solanaceae > Solanum > Solanum lycopersicoides. The sequence continues at coordinate 71,283,966 of CM040622.1, read as the reverse complement.
GTTGACTTTTCAACCTAATAAAAAACTTCTACCAAACGTAGTATTACTAATACGATATTTTATACGTGAATAACATGCCTCTTATACCGTAAGTCTGTAACCAAACGGCCCCTAAGTGATTTCCATTTTATATTGCCACACATCCAAAATTTAATTGCTTAATTTGTTCAGCTTTAAGTCCTGATAAAAATCTGTCTTCAGGGTATCAAATAAATATGTAGCCTTTCTGCAAACAGTTGACATTTAAGTATGGCACCTGCATGAGATGCACAGGTAATTTCTGATGGAAATAAATTTTGATAAACTTGAGGAAAATAAGTAGGAAGTAACTAGCTAATACAAAGAATGAGCTTTATCATTCTATATCAACTTTAAAAGACACAGATTATGTAGTTATGATGAGATATTTCGTTTCGTCTTTTTGGGCCATATTTTCAACTACTGTTTTTTTTTTTACAAGGGAAACCGCAGCCGCTACTATTTGGATATGCACAGGGTAAAAATCTTGCTCCTATGCAATAACTCGCACACCACATAGGAGAGGTAACCCGCACTAGGAAAGCCCGGTGCGACGAGCTCGACCCAGAACGCAAGCCCCTTGCTTTCGCTGGCAAAGGGTTTCGAACTAGAGAATTCCAACATGGAAGTTCCAAGCCCAAACCATTGGGCCACCCCGAAGGAATATTACTACTGTTTTTAAGACTATCGAAATGCAGTTTAGCACCCTTCTCTTCCTTTTTCTACTTTAATGCAAACGTTTCTTGACTCTGGTTTTCCTTCCATTCCATGATCTAACATCCATAATGACCTTATCTAGGGATCTACCAAAGTGACATGGGGAAACCTTTGAAGATAAAGCAAACTCTTAGGGTTTGTTCGGTTTGCGGACAAAATTATCCTGGGAGTATAGTCCTGGGACTAATTTATCCCAGCTGGGAGGTGGAATAAAATAATACCAAGTTGGTTGGGATAAGGTGGGATATCCCAGGATTAAGTTCGGGAGTAGATTTATACTATGTTTGGTTGAGAGTTTAACCATCAACCAAACACAGTATTCTATTCCCAAACTTAACCGTGTGATATCCCATCTTATCTCGCGTACTAAACTTAATCATGGGATATCCTACCTTAAACCACAGAAAACATGGACCTAAGAAATAACTTATAAGAAGGTTTACATCTTTAAATAATTTGTATGAAGAGGAACTATCTCATGTACCTGCTGCCATGCTTGGATTGCCAAGCCCCTTTTATCCATTCGCCCACTCAAGGCATCACGTAAAATTGAAGGAAAATAGCGCAAAGTTTTCTCAGACCAGGTATGCTGGCTAGTTGCTAAGATTTGTTCCAGCATTGTTTGAAGATACAGTAACTGTTCAAACTCTCCAATTCCACGAGTTTTAATTATGATTGCAAGAGTAACAATTGTTATCCTATTTAAAGTCTCAGTAAACTCAGTTGGACCCTGCATATGGATTTAATAGTTAAGAAAAAGTTCTAATTGGAGATACAGTGCATCCACAAAAGCTTAGCTGGAGGAAATATTCCCACCTTCCCTTCCCTCTTCACAAAGAAAAAGTCTCTCAACGACAAAATCAGATTCATACATAAGTTCTCAGCCAATCTGAAAATGCGATGATCTCCGCGTTTTCCCTTCAGTGTAGAAATCATTTTGGTGACATCATACATCAATGTCTTGCTCTTACCTTGGTACCTAGAAAAAAGCAGAAGTTTATAGACCACTTTACTTATTATCAGTTATCAAGTAACAGAATCCGAATAAGTAACGAGATTCAGAAAGATGGTAACGTTATGAGCACTAGAGACATCAAACAGACCACAGATGTTCTAGCATAAAAGTAGCAATGTGAATGCACTTTTCTTTAGTAGAGCCAGATTGAACACCATCGCAAACACAAGTAGAGAAGACAGAGAATAGAGAAGAAGCTGATAAATTCCAAAGATAAGTAACTTCACTAACCTGTAGAGTGAAAGGAAACGATAATTAAGAATTTCAAACACCAAGATTGTGTTTCCTGGCTTGGTCAATGTGGTGGGATTCCTCGATGTCAGATGCTGAAATAGAAGTTCACATCAAAAGCAAAACAAAATGAACTCCAGTAGAAAAGTGTGCAAACAAAAACACGAGTTAGACTAACGAATTTTCTACCAAAAAAATAAAACTACATGGACAGAAATTCTAGCAGCACTGCATACTGGGAAGTGGGAAGCCACAATTCATCTGAATTAGCAAGAGACGAGGAAATGATCACTAATATGTTGCACCGACTCACCATAAAAAATGAACAACCCTCCAATCAACAGAATACAAAACTTAAGTGATTCTACAGAAACGCAAGAAATAAAGCAATCGAAGGCCAAACATATTGTCGCCATTCTGCACTAAAATTGACTAATTCACAGTTTGCAAAGCGATGGCGAAGGGAGTTCGCTACAGGGAAGTTGCTAATTACAGGTAAGTGACAAAGCCCAAGGAAGGTCTATATAACAGTCTAATTCAGAGCATCCTGTCCTATTTGATGTAAGACTACATTATAAAGCTACTTAACTATCATACAAAGGAAAAGCACCTCCATTGAGTAATGCTCGTGTTGCATGCATGATAGGCATTTGTGAATCTCATATGTCTACATTTTTCAATCTCCTTTTTCTTCCCACACTTCAAAATTGCCCTCCTTCATCCAGTCCCCAACTTCCTCGTACCTATATCAGTTGATTCCATCCTTACAGTCTTTTTTTGTTTCTTCTTGAACCTCCCGAAGTCTCGTCCTCCTCTTGACTGGTTCAAGCAGTGTTATGACATTATTGTTGCCCTTCAATATGTAAAAGGTTGCCTTCTTCGCCAATGACATTTTAATCCCTTCTGTTGAACTGAGAAAAAGTTGAGCAACTACTCCCCTGAACCACCCTCTTTTGCTGGCCTTTGTAGCCATTCTTTATCATCTTCTGTAATTCTACAACAATCTGAATTATAAGATCTCCAAGTCTCATTTTCATACGCAAATTGTTGTAGTAGCTAATTGTTTCCCTCTTGATTACTTCCTGAACCTCCTTCAGTTCCCCATTCACTTTTAACTTAGCAATCATGCCGTAGCTTCTATTTGCATTCACGGTCATGTGAAAGAATTTTGTATTTATCACCCATTTTGATCCATAAAGACTTGAACTTTTTTTCTCCAAAAGGTTTCTTCAACTTTTGCCACATCCAATTCTCCTAGTTCTTCAATGCCTTTTAGTGCCTTCAATTAATAAAGTACTGCAAACTTTGTTCTTTCTAGGTCCTTCAAACTAATTTTTAGCACTTAAATGTTGGCTAGAAGAAAGATAATTACCCCTAATAGCAAATGAGACCCACCATCCCTTTACCATTGCAAGAAATCCTCATCTCCATACCACGTAACTTCAAACTTGAAATAAGGTTTATTTTCATTGCCAAACTGCTGCTCTGTATACAATTAGGATCATGGTCTGAACAGGTTTTAGGTAGCATATATTTCTAGTGGTACCTTGATTGTATGAAACTTTGTGTACCGTCAGAAAACAGCTAGCAGATGTGCTTATAAATGGCCTCAGCAAAAGGATTTTTCACAGAAATGTTATGCGAACTGACATAAATAAACTATTGTTTTGATACCTTGAGAGGAAGTGTTGATTTTGGCATTTAATTAGCATGATTTTAGGAGACTTATTTTTCAATTCCTAGCATAATTATAAGAACTAGAGTATTTCCCTTATTGTAATTGATCGTCTTTCCTTAATTAGTTATAGGATTCATTGTATAAATACCATGTCTCATGGGATATCCACATACTGAAATATAAACGAAGCTTTTTCTTCTTCTCAAATTGTACAGACTTATACTGGTTCATTAGAGGATCGAAGGACAAGTTCTGGATATATATATATTTTTATATATATATATATATATATATATATATATATATATATATATATATATATATATGGTGTAGCCAGATCAAGTGTAGAATCTGAGTTTAGATCTATGCAACAAGAGTTTGTGACTTATGATTAAAGTAACGTTTGTCAATTTGAAGATAAGATGGAATCCACCTACGAGACTATGTTGTGACAATAAGTCAGGAATAAGTCTAGCTCATAATCTTATACAGCAGATCACATTAAGAGCATGTTTGGATTAGCTTTTAGCTTTTGACAATTAAGTCAGAAAATCCTAACTTATGGCTTTTGCCTTATTTTTTGCAAGATTAGGAATAGGAACAAGAATAGTCCTACTTTGAATTAATTAGTACATAGAATCCTACTTGTAAAAGGATTGTAATGAATTGTCCTAGTTTTTTTTTTTAATGACAACAGAAGCCCGTAGCCGTAACCCTTCACTTGAGCACGGTGTAAAAAAACACTGCTATGTAATAGCTCACAAACCACACACATGAGAGGTAACCCGCACTAGGAAAACTTAGTGTGACGAGCTCGACCTAGAAGGCAAACCCCTTGCTTTTGATGGGAAGAGGTTTCCAACTTGAGACCTCCAATATGGAAGTTCCAAGCCCAAACCACGTGGCCACCCCGAAAGGTATGTATTGTCCTAGTTGGAAAAGAAGTCTAATGTAGTAGTTATATGTAGGGTCTCAATGTGATAATGTAGAGACACAATTCTATAATATTGTTCTCCAATATTTTTCACATGGTATCAACGCAGCTTCTACAATCCTGGTAGAGAATCAAAGAGTTACGGCTACTAGTAAGGGGCTATGACCCATATATGTTACTAATTTGCAATGGTTATGTTAACAAAAGTAGGGCCAATAATATATGCATGAACCCCATATTGAGGGGAGGAAAACTCAATTAGATAGGTCATCGATGCGTCAAACGAGTACACAAAAATATTTGGACTTGTTACAGTGTTACTATCGCTCTTGTGGCTAAAATAGCATTTGCTTGCTTTTTTCTATCAATGGCTTCCATTCGCCATTAGCCTTTTAATCAGTTGGACATTAAGAAAGTTTTTCTCCACGGGGATCTCGGGGAAGAAGTCTTAACGGAGCAACCACCTAGTTTTGTTGCTCGGGGGAGTCTAGCAGCCTTGTATGTTGCTTGCGCAAGTCACTCAATGGCCTGAAATAGTCTCCTCAAGATTGATTTGGGAAGTTCAACAAAATCATTCAGGAGTTTGACATGAGTCGTAGTGGAGCTGATCATTCTATGTTTTATCGGCATTTTGTATTTCATGAGAGGAAGACTGTCACTTTGACAGAGAAAAGATATATCACGAGATACTCTTACAAAATTTGTGAAGTCGAGTGATAAACTTGCAAGTATCTTCGCCAAGCCCTTCAGCAATCCTCATATGAACTACATCTATAACAAGTTTTGTATATATGACTTGTATGCACAAACTTCAAGAAGAGTAGCTATGAATACAGAGTCGATGTACTAATGTAGAGACACAATCTAATAATATTCTTTTTCAATATTTCTCTCAATTTATACCGTTTTAACTTAAAATCAAGTGCTTATTAACATTTCTTTAATTTACCAAAACTTTCCAAAAGTGCAAAGCACTTTAAGTCAGTCAAGCCCAGCAGTCTCTAAGAATATTGAGATAGATAGACACTTCATAAAAAAGAGATTAAACAGCAAAATCATTTGCATAAATTTGTATCTACAAAAGATCAGGCGATTGATGTTTCAACAAACAGACAGCCAAATAATGTGTTTCAAGATCTAATAAGAGTTAGGAATGGAAGATATCCATTCACTAGCTTGAGGGAAAATGTTGGATTATGAGCATCAAGGAAGATTTCTCCATATGGATCTGATTCTCTTAAGATTTTAGGATAATTGATGTACTCTAGGATATCATATTAATGATTTTTTTTCTCCTTGTGTACAGTATATATGGTTCTGTATATGCCCAGATGTTATAGGATGTAGGTGGTTTTATTATACAATATCCATATGTAAAGCCAAGTATGTGAAACTGCAACAAATGAAAGAAATTATTCAAGTATTCTACTATTTTTACATAAACAATAAATAGTTCGGATTTTACCATGATGATAATAAAAGTGAACAACAAGACAGATAAGTTGCTTCTTAATTCAAAAAAATTCATAAAAAGTGTGATATCAAGACTAAATAAATAAGTTAATGGCATCTAATAGCGGGACAAAAGTTCTTCAACTTGTCTTTAGAGATGCAAACAAGAGAGCACATCTCTGCGATGACAACATCATATTAAAATGTTGCATCTTCTGTTACACTATACTTCCACCTATTATACTCAACAAACCTTTGAGGATATAAATGTATCGACTCAATTGACCATAAAATATTTTTTTTAAGAAAAAAGATATTTCAATGTTGAAAAGTACTTTTTTAGAGATATGTGGTTATTATTGCACCACCATTGTTTGGATAATATATTTGGATGCATAACTTGAGGAGACAGGAACAATGGGCTGTAGACCCATTGACACTCTTGTGGATCTGAATGTTAAACTTCTTCTCGGGCAGGGGGAGCCACTAAGTAATCCTGGAAGGTAAAGACGGCTGGTTGGAAAGTTGAATTATCTCATAGGGACTAGACTTGACATCTTTTTTCCGTGAGTGTTGTAAGACAGTTTATGGCTTCCCCTTGTGATGGTCATTGGGATGCAATTGTTCGTATTTTGTGATATATAAAGTCGTTCCTGGTAAAGGACTACTCTTCGAGGATCAAGGCCATAAGCATATCACTAGATATACAGACGATTGGGCAGAATTTTCTTCACCCTCTGATAGATGTTCGACATCGGATATTGTGTTTTAGTAGGAGGTAATTTGGTGTCGAGAAAGAGCAAGAAACGGAGTGATTGCTCAATCCAGTGCAGAATCAAAATATTGAGCAATGGTTGCAGCAACTTGTGAGCTAGTTTGTATCAAGCAACTTTGCTGAGAGAGCTAAATTTTCGTGAAATTAGTCCGATGGAAGTTGTGTATGATAGTCAAGGCCCTTTATATTACATCAAATCCAGTGCTTACATTAAATTTGTGAAGTCAAATGATCAGCTTGTAGATAGCTTCACCAAGTTTCTAACCAGACCTCGTATTAATTACATCTGTAACAAGCTAGGTAATATGATTTGTATGCACCAACTTGGGAGAGTGTTAAAATAGGAATAAGTTTATACAATGTTACTTAGAATTAGGAATAGGAATCCTAATTGGAAAAGGATTCCAATGTACTGTCTATAATACATTTTCAATGTAATAATGTAGATACACAATTCAGTAATATTATTTTTCAATATTTCTCACGATTCTCAGGAAGTTTCTTTGCTTACTGAAGGTTAATACAATGAACGTAATTCCACAGAATATGCGTAACATGCCAGAGAATTAAATATCAAAAAAAGAAAATTAGAAGGGTGGAAGAGATGTTACAGTTAAGAGCGAACGGAACAATGAATGGGGAGAAATGAGCATCAACCTACAGTATGTTTCAACCATAGCGATGCTGGGCACAGCCTGCAATGAAATGAGAGAATGATATTAAACATTTTTAATGGGTGCAATGAAGCATCAAAAGAAAAGAAGGTGGAAAATGCTGGCTACCTCCAGTCAGAATAGAGTTAGTATGATAATAAAGCTGTATAACTGATAATAATCCACGAAATAACATGACCCAAGAAAATAAAACCATAAGAAAGAGCGGGACAAGATTGACCTCCAAACATTCAAAAATCTCAGCGTAGCGCTTACTGAACTTTTTTTACATAAAGAAGAAATGTCATATGAGTTTATCAGTACCTGTCCAGAAAACATTGATTCTTCCATCTGAAAAGCCACTTTCAAGCATAAATTTATGGACAATCCTGATAACAATGATATCGGCAGGGGGCTAACTTCACGCATCACCATTAATCTCTCATTGGACTGCAAATTTGGTCCAGGTAAATGCTCAGTAACCCCCGCGGAGGTTAACCAGTTCATCACAGTTTCACAAGCAGGCTGAGCCATTGTGTAGGATACAACCCAAAACATCCCAATTGATCTATCATCCAAATTCATATAATCCATCATGCGTTCCCCTGATTTTATGCAAAAGATAAAACCAACAATGCTAATCAAAGGAAATCTCAACAGGGAAAGGCAAAGTAATACTCAGTAGATATAGACTGAAGAATGCCCCGTTCCAGCCAAACCTAGTTTAAACATAACGACCGATCTGAGTTCAATAGAATTGGCAGCATGAAAGTGCAACAGAGAAGAGACTTGGACAGGAAAAGGCTATGCAACATTTAATTTAACTCATAGAGACAGGAGAAGGTTGAGTAACATTTAATTTAAGAACATGACCTCAAAATCTACTCCACAGAGACTTGGACGGCTGCATATCAATTGAACCCAGGTGATTCTGCTCAATTCCTTATTCGTTACCAAGCTAATGTTACCTGAGCTCCTAAAATTATCTTCAGTTAAGGTTCAGCAGTTTCATTGCTGCTTGCCCTAGAAAAAGAGGTACTCCAACATCACACGAGAAACAAATTACCCTAAGTTCCTCTATATGAGGTCACTTGACTAGATAACGAATTAGTTGGCTTAGATTTTTTTTTTAAATTAAGTAATAAATTTCATTAAAGAAAGGGAAAAAGCTTGCGCGTATACTACAAGTATAGCAAAAAAATAGAAAACCTTACAAGCAGACCTGTTTTTTTTACAAATAACGCTCAATCATCTATACATGTAGGAATCTTATGGTGGCACCAAAAAGAAAGAAGAGAACATAGGGTACTCGTCAAGTGTACAAAGTATTTCTTTACTCCCTCAAAAGCTCTCATATTCCTCTCTCCATATGATCCACATAAGTACTAGAGGGGCAACATCCCATGCCCCGCGTCTTCTTTTCCTTCTTCTAAATGGGCACCTAAACATTGTTTCTTTTCAAAGTGTTTGGCAGCATCCACTCATGTCCAAACCATTTTAAATTTCCCATCATAAACAAGAAATTTCCTGACAATATAAAAAAGTGATACACATCTTCTTCTGATTCATTGCACATGAATACCAACTGATACAACTAATTAACCTCTTCCTGAGTCAATCTGGAAGGAAAGAAATTATAGATGTTTTGAGGATATTACTAATCCAATGCAAAAAGTAAAGAAAATTGCATTCATACTTCATATCTTTGGCGTAAAGAAGAGGGTATAGATGAGGTAGAACAGCTAGTAGACTTCTTAAGCTAGTAGACTTCTTAGGCTTTCTGTAATTATGATTACTTCCACTGTAATTTTTTTGATGGTTGACAGCATACCCACATTTTGCTGAGGAATACAACTTTATCTTGCTCAAAAAATAATTAACCTCTTCCTGAGATTTTCCACCTATAAGATCACTCTCCTCAAAGCTAGCGAAGTGAAAAGGACACCTTTTTTGGTACCCAATGGATCCATACCAATATATGTGGAAAATCATACTCTAGTCAAAAGCTTCTCATAATACCAGTTTCAGAAAAAGCTTCTCATAATATGACTTCACCAAATGAATGCAATTTCCATCCACCTGTCATCTCCATACATCATGGTTATCCATAGTACTTTTTTGTTGAAGCAAATCAATCAAGTTTTAATTCTTCAAACTCCAGTCTTGCAAATTTCTCCTAAACAAATCCCAATGCACTTCTCCCCTTGTATACTCCATAATGATTAAACTGACATTTTTTTTTTGGTAAGAAACTCAATATACAAGACTTTAACGTTATAAAAAAAATAAAAAAATAAAAAAGAACTCTATATACAAGTTAGAAAATATGATTATCAAGATGTTGTTCCCTCACAAACTAGATTCCCATAAACTCAGTACTCACCTTACTCCAATCACCTACTCTGAAATATGCACACACATTGAGCTCTTCAAAAAACATTTTTAGTCCTCCGCCTACTTCCAAAACCTCATACGTCTTCGCATTCAACACTTCCCCAAAAAGCATTCACCTGCAAACCAAATCTTCATAGCCACTTTCGAAGTAGCGCCTTATTAAAGACCCTAAGATCTTTATCCCCAAGCCCACCACAACACTTTGGTCTGGTGACAATTTACCAAGTGACCTTTTTATCCCATAAGAAATCCCTCTTATGTTTTTCCATCTTCCCTATAACACTTAACGATAAAATGAAATATGTGGGAATGCTCAACAGTGTATCCATTCCCGCCCCCCCACACACCCCACCCCCACACCCCACCCCACCCCAAAAAAAAGCATTCACCTGTAAACCAAATCTTCATAGCCACTTTCGAAGTAGCGCCTTATTAAAGACCCTAAGATCTTTATCCCCAAGCCCACCACAACACTTTGGTCTGGTGACAATTTACCAAGTGACCTTTTTATCCCATAAGAAATCCCTCTTATGTTTTTCCATCTTCCCTATAACACTTACTTAACGATAAAATGAAATATGTGGGAATGCTCAACAGTGTATTCATTCCCGCCCCGCCCCCCCCCCCCCCAATAAATATATGTTGCCAACTTGCAAGACTCTTTTCCACCCTTTTTATCACTGGAATCCAAACTGTCAGGTCCTTATTAGTGGCTCCTAAAGGTAAATGAAGATTAGTAGAAAGAGCCCCAATCTTACTATTCATCACATGTGCTAAGACCTCAATATTATTCACCTCACTAACTAGGATGATCGCACATTTTCTCTAAGATATAAACAAAAGCGAAGAAACATCAAAAGACAGCTAGAAAGGTAGTTTAATTAGATAATGGGAAACCGATGCACTGAGCTCCCGCTATCGGCATGGGCTAGGGAAGACCAAACCACATTAGGGAAGAACTCATTGTATTACTATCAGGTAAAAGGACACCGTAAAAATTTCCTATGACGAATGTCTCAAAACTTCAATTATTCGACTATGATTGCTTACACCATTCAATAACTTTCTTTAAAAGTAAGATATTTTCATGAAGGATTCAATAATTTTACATATAACAAAAGAAGCACCCAAAAAAGTGCAACATATGAACATGATCAGGATTGTATTACTAATATAAAGCAACATCGCTTTTAGCATTTCCAAACCAAAGACCGAAATATTTTCTAAGAATTGAGGTTGCTCAGTTCATATTAGGTATTGGTGTTCCACAACGGAAGTATGACTTGAGGAGACAGGAATGATGGGATATAGACCCATTGACACTCCTATGGATCCAAATGTTGAACTCCTGCCAGGACAAGAGGATCCACTAGGTGATCCTCGAAGATATAGGTGGCTGAGTTGAAGTTGAATTATTTCACTGTCACTAGACCTGACATTTTCTTTCTTGTGACTTGTGAGTGGGGAAAGTCGGTTTATTCTACTCCTTGTAATAAACATTGTGATGCAGTTGTCTACATTCTGCTTTATATAAAGATTGCAACCATGAACAAATTGTTGAAAATACAAATGTTGATCAGTCAGGATCACCTTTTGATTGGCATTGTACATTTGGATATTGTGCTTTAGGAGGTAATTTGGTGTCATTAAAGATTAAGAAACAATGTGTAGTCGCTCAATCTCGTGTAGAAGCATAACATCGAGCAATGGTTGTAGCGACTTGTGAGGTAGATTTGATTAAATAGTTGCTCATAGAACTAAAATTTGGAGAAACCAGCCAGCTGGAACTTCTGTGTGATAACCAAACAGTCGATCATATAGCACAAATCAGGTATTTCATGAGAGCACTAAGAACATTGAGATTTACTGTCACTTTGTCATTGAAAAGATACTCTGAGTAGATATTGTTGCAAAATATGTAGAGTCGGATGATCAACATGTAGATCTCTCACTAGTCCTCATAATTATTACATTTGTAACAAGATTGGTTCATATGACTTGTATCTTGAGAGGGAGCGCTACAATAGGAATAATACTAGAATGGCATAATACATAATCGTGCCCTTTAACTTGGTCTCAATTGACATCTATTCCCTCCAACTTTGGATGTGCACAAGTAGGCACATAAACTTATATAAAATTAAACAAGTAGGCACATGTGTCTTAGTATCTCACGCGAATTGTCATGTAGGACGTGTCTGTCTACTTGTTCAACTATATACAAGTTTAAGTGTATACTCAAAGTTGGCGGGCATAGATGTCAACTGAATCCGAGTTAATGGGCACGTTTATGTATTATGCCAAATGGAATTGTATACCGTGTCCTATGTGATGAAGGGTTGTAACATAGTGTCTATAAATACGACTCAGCGTAATAATGTTGAATACGTAATTTAATTATATTTTACTTCTTTATTTCTCACAACTATGTTAAGATCGCAATACAACTAAACCCTCATCCCAAGCAAATTGGGGTTGGCTACATGAATCCTCACTCATTTGAGCCCATCTCATTCCAATATTAATTAACTAGGCCCTTCAAGACTAGAATTTCTCTATATAGTCTACTTTCCACTGACATAAATCCTACAAGACTAAGGACAATCCTATCCAACACTAGACCTAATGTGAGGTTACAAGTTATAAACATGCCTAAGCCTTAGTTCCAACTGTTGATATCACCTTATACATCTTTTTCTTCCATTATAGATTCAAAGAAACCGGAATAGCTTACTTCGATGGTTAAACTTAACTTGAGAGTTGAGATATAGCCACTCTTTGTTGATACTACTAGTCCCCCTATATGCAGCAACACCTCTATTAATATTCGTGAAGACATAACCCCAATAGCAACATGATTTCCACCAGACTAAAATCAAAAGTTTGATACCTTATTTGGTCAAAACAATACCTTGGAAACAACATAAGTGGCATTAATTTATTTTATTTTTTGGTAAATTGTTGTGCACAACATTTCTATTTTCATTGTTTTAGTGGCTTCGGTGAAGTTAGTTACAAACCATGAAAATTCTAATGACTGATAGAGAGGAAATGAAGACCTTACTAAAAACAGAAGCAGACAATAGAGGGGAGACAATAGATACACTGATGGTCAACACCTTATTTGTGAAATCATAAAAAAAAAAATCACAAAATGAAGGAATTTGTTTTAAATTTGTACATTGTTTAACGTGTCCATTAAAGGGTGAAGGCACCATAATTTTAGGGGTCCAAATTTTCCTAATATTGTATATATTAAATTTATATTTTTATCATCAGCATGAATAAACTTTTTAGACAATTATGTTATCTAATGGATATTTATATGTTAACCTCCTCAAATGTGATATTTGAAATCGTTACAAAAAGATATGTTAACAGCTACAACATGTAAATATAATTTAAGGGTGTAAAAGTTGTTTACATTGGCAGTTAACTACTTAACTTGAACTCATATATATTAGGTGAAATGGTATAATCGACACTTGTACTTGTATAATGTATTATGGACCCTTTTACTTAACGATTTGTCAACTAAACCCTTAAATTCAATGAAACTCAACATATTAAACCCCTCTGACCATTGACCAAGCTTATGTGGCAACATAATTATTTACTTGGAGCAAATGCGTGATTTCACGCACAAAAAGAGAGTAACATAAAATTTTAGACCAAAAATAATTAAAAGAAAAATAGAATTAAAAGACCAAAAAAAAAACATAGAAAATTAATTCACTTATTTCCTCTTTTCCCCACCCCACCCCACCCCTCCCCTCCCCATTTTTTTTTCTTTCTACCATCACCCACACCATTCTTCCCCACTAACCCAAACTCCTATTTCTCACTTTCTCCCCTTCCCCACCGCTCTGCAGTTTCTTCTTCTCTTTTTTTTTTTACTTTCTTTTCTCCCCAAATTGTAATCGAAATTGTGCTATAGTTTGTGAGGTGACAGATCTGATCATTTTGGTAGGCAAAAAGTAATTGTTAAATGCCTTTGAGAAATCAGATGGAGTATGTTGTGTAAATTGTGTACAAATATTATGATATATTAAGGTATTTTAGTGATGATTTGTTGGCATTAATGGAGAAAAGAGGTGTATGGTGTTTCAAGTAAGGGACAAGTGGTAAAGAAAATACGGCCGGAAGTTATGAATGATGAAAATATAGAAAAGAAAGGTGATTTTTATGTTTTAGGGAAGTGGTGATAATGGTGAAGATGGAAGGTTGTGGTGATGAGATCTAATGTAAAATATGGAGAGAGAGAGGTGGTCAAGGGTGAATGAGGGAGGAATGGAATGTAAAAGAAGAAAAAATTGTATTTAAAAAAGAACAAAAAAATAAGTAATATGTCATTTAAAATCTAACGTGAATGATGTGTCATTTAAAATATGACGTGGATAACGAAGTGTCATTTTTGTTGAGAGTTTGAAGTTCACACAAAGCCAAGGGGGTTTAAAATGCTAAGTTTTATCGAGTTTAGGGATTTTGTTGGCACAGGGTCAACTAGAAGGGTCCAGATACAAACTCATACCATTTCGCGTATATATTAATTTGTTTTTTAAAAAGATAGTGTTTTAACGATAAATGTACAGATTTCATAGTAAAAAAGAAATCATTGAGCATAAATTGTGAAACAAAACAGTCTTGTCTGGAATCCCTAAATCATACATGAAAAAAATATTTCCTTGCCTTGTTTACTGATGCAACCAACATCACCAATGGGTCGACATTATTTTCATTTTCTTTTACCATTCTCTTTGAATAACATGTAATTTCTCTTTTAATCTTTGATATTTCCTGACCTTTTTCCAAATCACAGAAACAACTCTATAAAGTGAGCGATACCAAAGTAAATTGCCAACTAACTTCTAAAAAAGATAAAGCAAAAGAGTGATTTTATGTAGGCCTTACCACTACCTATCCGACGTAGAGAGATTTTTGAAAGACCCTTAGCTCAAGCAAAATCAAAGCAATAATTCAACGTGAAAATGGAAGTGGGGAAAACATGACAACTAACACCAAAGCAATGTGGAGCAATATATGCAAGGAACTGTAACAACAAGAAAGTGTGATCACCTAAACATAATAAATCGCAGATTCATTTATTTTTAATAGCATATCCAATTCCACCCAGCCCAATTCAGTAGAAAATTGGATTCTTCAAGATAAAGAAACACAGTTCTGCCCAAAGACAATGCAAGGAGCAGAAAAGAATACTAAGAAGGAGATAAAAGATGATTCAAGTGGTATTTTGGGTGACATGTCTATGCTAAATATGGGAGAATCAGAGGCGCAAGTTCCAATTGGGGAAGTGATGATTGGGAGGGAGGAAAAAGAGGTATGCAATATTGAAGACCAAAGAACATCAACCTCTATTGAAGAATGTGAAGTCCAAAAAGTAGAGCTACTATGCACGCAAAAACTTTTAATCACAGAAAAAAGAGAAAGAAGTTTCTGCTTTGGTGAAACAGAATTTGATCAAACTGGGAAAATTGTTGGGGGCTGGTTCCCTAGGTCATGAAGAGGAAGCCATGCAACTGTTACTACAGGTTGACAGGGCCATACACCAAAAAGTTGTAGCAGTATGCAAGAAAACAAGGTTCAAAGGCTCTAACGAATTGAAAAGTTTAGTAGCTTTTGATGTGAAGTTCCAAAGTGGGGGGTGTAGAGATACAGGGAGAAACTTCCTAAATATTTCTTGATGCAATTGAAACTTGTCTCATGGAACTAAGGGGTTTGAATAGTAGGGACGAACAGAGGGTTGTCAAGAACATTATGGGGAATTAGAAAAAATGAAGAAATATATCAGAGTTTGAATTTCAAAAATGCTCCCAGGCACATTCCCCAAGAATATGACCTAACCTATCTTCCATTCCCTTTCCCTTTCCAGTGATCCTTCTGATCACCGGAATCAGCCCCTCTCGTCCTCCTCCTCTTCTTTATCTCTCCCTCTTCTTTCTTTTGATACCCACTTCTCCATTTATTTATTTTTTGAAAACGGTAATGTTGTATTCCTCAGCATTAAGGACATGTTGGTGACCTCCAAAAATTCGTACCATACAAAACATTTGATCTTGGTTGGTGCTTGGCTTGTCCATACATATTTCCATCTATCCAATATGAGGCCTTGTTGAGTTCCCATTTTCTTCTTATAGAGCTTGTTAACTGTGAATCTTCCATCCTCAGAGTGTACCCACGAGATTGTGTCTGGCCTTGCAGCAAATCCATTAAACTCATTGATTACATGTAATAATTGTGCCACCCTATCTATTTCCCAGTCATTGAAATGTCTCCTGAAAGATATATCCCAACCATTTTCCCAACTCTCAGCTAGAGTGATATCTGGATTGCTACAGAAAGAAAATAAGTCAAAATAAGTCAGGGAAAGATTGCATTAATGCCTCATGACTTACCCAAACATCTTTCCAGAATAGAATTTTAGCTCCATTTCCTATTCTGAGTTTGATGTTTCCTGCTAGTTTGGTCCAGAAGGATCTTATTGTTTTCCATATTGAAACTCCATATGGTATAGTGACCTCATTGGTACACCATTGGGAGTCCTGTCCATACTTGTGATGTATAACTTCTCTCCAAAGAGCATGTTCTTCTTCCACATATCTCCACAATCATTTCATCAAGAGGCACTCGTTATGGATTCGAAGATTCCTAACTCCAAGACCACCTGAGAGCTTAGGTAGCTGCAATGTTTCCTAGTTAACTAGATAGTACCCCTTCCTTTCTTTGTTCCCAAACCAAAGAAAGTCTCTTCTAAGTTTGTCCAATTTCTTTAGCACCTTAGCAGGTAAGGGAAATAGAGACATGATATAAGTGGGGAGAGAGTCCAGCACTGCATTTATTAATGTTTGTCGGCCCCCAATTGACAAGTATTGAGATTTCCATATTGCTAACTTCTTCTCTGACCTTTGATCCCATCCCATATCAGTAGTTCTTTATGGTTGCTTCCCAGAGGCATTCCCAAGTAAGTTGTCGGGAATTGCTCGATCTTGCACCCTAGGATGTTAGCCAATCTTTGCATCTGTGCCACTTCCATGATCGGGAATAAACTGTTTTTCCTCCAGTTGACCCTTAGGCCAGAGACAGCTTCCATGATCACAAGTATCACTCTGATATACCTAATCTGGTCTTCTTTTGCCTCGCAGAAGATTACAGTGTCATCAGCATACAACAATTGGCAAATCTCCATACTCACACCTGCCCTGCTACTAACTTCAAATCCCCTTATCCATCTGTTTTGAGTAGCTATCCTCAGCATGCTATTCAGCCCCTCCATAACCAGTATGAATAGGAAAGGGGAGAAAGGATCACCCTGTCTCAAACCCCTCTCAGATGAAAAGAAACCCACTGGTTTCCCATTCACCAGAATGGAGAACCTAACGGTTTTAATACAAAAACCTATCCATTTTAACCATTTATCTCCAAACCCCATCTGTCTTGAGATGTTTAGAAGGAACCCCCAATTTACATGGTCATATGCTTTTCCAAATCAAGTTTGCACATGATGCCTGCTTTCTCTCCTCTACCGCTTGTGTCCACACATCCACTGGCTATTAATGCAGCATCCATGATCTGCATGCCCTTAATAAATGTCATCTGGTGCTTGTCCACCAGCTTGTTTACCACCTGTTTGAGCCTTTCAGCCAACACTTTAGCTATAATTTTGTACATCCCACTAATTAACTTATTGGTCTGAAGTCCCTTAGTGATGTAGCTCCAGTCTTCTTTGGGATAAGTGCCACATAAGTGGCATTCATACTCTTTTCAAAAACTTGGAACTCATGAAAATTCTTCATAGTGTTCAAGATGTCTTCTTTCAAGACACTCCAAAATTCTTTGAAGAAGCTCATCGAAAATCGATCAGGTCCTGGTGCCTTGTCGCTAGCACAAAGATTGATGCCTTTTAAGACTTCTTCCTCCTCAAACTGTCTCTGCAACCAGATTTGTTCCTCCAAGTTAATGCTTGTGAAGTCCTTTAAATTTAGATTAGGTCTCCATGTTTCTGTCTCTTTGTAGAGATTCTGATAGTAGTCTTGTATTTTAATCTTGATAACTTCTGGATCAGTGATATATGTCCCTTCCTCTTCACTTTTGTCAATGGTGTTGCATCTCTTATGTGTTGTGGCCATTCTATGGAAATATTTGGTGTTCTTATCTCCATTTTTCAACCATTGGATTCTAGACCTCTGTCTCCATGCTATCTCCTCATTCTTGATCACCTCCTCAAACTCCATTGCCAAATGAACCTTCTGGAGGAATTCATCAACTGTGAGTGCTCTTTGCTCCATGATATTTTCTAATCCAGTAATTTGGTGCAGTATGTCCTCCCTCCTTTGTCTCCAGTTGTTCTTGTTTTCCCTCCCCCATTCTTTCAATTTCCCTTTTAGGAGTTTTAGTTTGGTAGTGAAGATGTATGCTGGGCTCCCAATTACATTGAAAGAGGCCCACCATTCTTTTACCCTCTCTTTGAAACCATCCACTCCCAACCACCATTGTTCAAACTTAAAATATGTCTTCTTGAAATCCAAATCTCCACATGTAAGCATGATGGGGTTGTGGTCTGATCCCAGTTTTGGCATCACTGATTGTTTGATGTGTAGATATTGTTCCTCCCACTGTGAAGAGTAGAGGAATCTATCTATTCTGGAAGCACTCTCATGATTTTCACTCCTTCTCCAAGTATAAGACCCTCCAAATAAAGGAGGGTCTACAAGCTCCATGTCATTGATCCATTCTGAAAAATCGGTCATTGCCGCACTGATTCTTTGACAGTTGGTTCTCTCCTCTGGATATCTGATGATGTTGAAATCCCCACATACTACCCATGGTCCCTCAAAAAGGCTTCTAATGGCTGCCAATTCCCACCAAAGTTCCCTCCTTTCCCCTCTATCACAATCTGCATAAATTGCACTTAAATGCCATGTCAGTTCTTGCTCTATGCACTCAAATCTACAAGTAAGCATCTGACTTCCACTATCTACCATTTCCCCCTTCCAAACTCTTTTGTCCCATAAAACTGCTATCCCCCCACTCCTTCCAATAGCTTCTACGTGAGCTTCTCCTAACCATATGTTGTTCCAGATTTGTTGGTAAAGATTTGAGTTGTTCCTTGTTAGCTTAGTTTCGACCAACACGTGAATGTCAGCCCCCCATTGAAGCAACAAATTTCTTACAAGTGCTCTTTTGCTCTCCCCATTTAACCCCCTAACATTCCAAGATAAAAATTTTATCTTCATGACCAACCCTCATGTGAGATTCTCCCTCTAGGTCTTGGCTCCCCATCTTTGAATTTCATATCAAAAACTAAATTCCTAATTTCTTTTGAAATTACAGCTTTTGAATTGAGCTGATTCTCATTCCCCTTTTTGTTTTGTTCCATTCCTCTCCTTTGATCAATCCTTAACATCAGTTCATATGCTATGTCTTCGCACCCCTGGAAGATGTCCCAAATTTTTTCCCTAATTTAATGACATTTGAATGTATCCAGTTCCACAATGTCGCTTTCTCCTTCGCTTCTTCATCACTGATCGACTCGTCCACTTGTAATGGCTCTATTCCATTGTAATACATCATCTGCTTAGGGTTATTCTCCTGTGTTTCTTCTCCTTACCAGGGTTCAATTTCCATGGAACTACTTCCAGCTATGTTATTTTCCCCTTGAACAGTCTGTCTTTCCACGCACTGAATTATTCTTCCTTCTTTCTGCTTTTCTGTTATGATTCTGATGGACTCCAGTTCGTCAGCAATGACGAGGAGATCCTGATTTTGGCCCGTATTCTTTGGGTGAGCGTGGATATTTCCTGTGAAAGGCTCAGCTTTAATTATTGTGGGCTTTGGTGATTTGGGCTTAAGAAGAGGCCCAGTACTCTGTCCTTCAACAAAACCTGACCTGCCTAGGTCTTTATCCATAATAATATTAAGTCTACTGTTGCTAGGTGTCTCCATCGGCCCCACCCATGTGGACCCATTCCCACGTGACACATCCCTGCTTCTATCCCGTGTGTCTTCCACCTCCAGCTCCTCAATATCCATCGGATATTTCCCAGTCCTTCTTTTTCCTCATTCGTGCTCTATTTCTTTTCTTTTTTGAGAGGTAAACAGGCTCTCTACCTTATTTCGACTTTTGTCACTCTCATCTTGATGGTCGAGCCTGCACTCGTTGACCATTTTGTATCTCGCCGGAGCTTCTACCCAGATCGGTAACGAGAATACTATGTCACCATCGACGATCTCTACGAAGCGTGGTATTTCCTCGAGGGGTCCCTTCACCTTGATACGAGCCCATCTCATATGGTTCTTGAGAAGCGTTTCTTCTTCTGTCTCTAACCAGCCACCACACTGGTCCCCTATTTTCTTCATTACTTTTTCCGACCAAAGCTGAAGGGGGAGCCCAAGAGCTCTTATCCAAAACCAGTGGAACTTTGCCTCAGACGGATATGCCCCTGTTGTTGGAGACAACCATTCGAGTTTCAAGCTTATGCCCTGTCTCTTCCATTCTCCACCAAGGATGTGTTCAGCGATCTTCCGCGATTGGAATTCAAACAAGAATTGAATTCCATTCAAATCGAAGACTTGGAGGTTATGAACCCCTTTCCACGTCTGTTGTGCCCATCTCCTAACATCATTACGAGTGGGGATCTCTCCGCACTCTGGAAAGCATCCCACTAGGCATCTGCTTAGGAGTTCGTTACCGCCTTTGGATGTACAGGCCTGAGAAGAGTTTACCTCCTGTTGTATTTCTTGTTCCTTTGAAGCCCATCTGTTCCTGTGTAATGCTTCTTTATAGTTCCTCTCCCCTTCTTAGTATCTGGATGTAAGTCTCTTTGATATTTAATTGCAAGCTGTGTATTTATGAAGCCTTCAATTTTCGTTACAATCCCCAACCACCCCTCGTTAGAGTTGCTCTCGGGTAGAATTATTACTGATCTGGATGCACCATTTACTGCAATCATAGAGATGATTCTACCATATTTATTGAACTTCAAAGAGAAATATAAATAGGTAACCAGATCTCTACCTCTCCATGATTTAAAAAATTTCCCCCTTATGTCTGATGCCTCTCGCAACCTCTTGACTAACCATACCAATGCTCTTGACTAACCATACCAATGCTGCTTTGCTAAGTGTCATCCTTGTCATGAAGCGCTTTGAGCTCTCCACCCAGTCAAACCAAGTTCCGTTAGAAGATTTTGTCTCGGTTAAGTCGTATGATTTACTCCCCAGCCTGAAATAAATACGATTCTCCATTGGAGGAGTTGTACCTTGGTTGAAGTATATTCTATTATCCCCCATGGTATAGTAGGGTATAAGAGGAAATATTTTGAGGTACCACAGAAGGTGGTAACTCAGTTGATGTGAAGGAAAGGTGGTAGTTCCCGGCCAGACTACTACTCTCCCTATTCTCAAAAACTCTAAGGTTCCTCTCTTTCCATATTGTCCACCAAATAGTGGCAAGGACCCCACTTCTCCACTTATTTTCATCCCTCTTCTCTATCTTCTCTCTCCTCTCTCTTCTTAAACCCTTTTCACCATTGATCTGATGGAAGAAGACACCATTTATTTTGCTGTGGGCTTCAAGTCTTTCAATGTCTCAAGAATTTCAGGTACACATGGGGACTTGTACAAATGGACCGAAAGGAATAGTAGGTGCGCCACTAGAACCCAGTTTACCAAGAGAACAATATGGTTGATACAAAGGCTGAAAGAAGCTTCTTTGGTAAAAGGGAACTCGGTCAGAAGGTGGAAGAGGCAAGAAATTTTCTCTGAAACTTAGTGTGCAAGGAATTTCAATAAGTCCGGACGATACATCGGCATCATTAACTTGAAAGGCAGAAGAAGATCAGTGTTGATAATCCCTGAATAACCTTTAACTCAGGCTGGATGTTCATTGCAGCAAAGGTGGAAAGATTTATTAACTTCCACAGGAATGAGAAAGTTTCAATGGAACCTAGATTGACTGACAAGAACATCCCTTACGCTGATGCCCTTCGAAGTAGTAAATGGTCCAACAGCGGGGGAAAGTTCATTCAATGCAGAAGTCACATTGAAGGGGGGAGTAGTTTGCATTAATGACGGACCCAACAAACAAAACGAAGTTCTTAGAAGAAGTTTGGTTGGCAACTTTAAGGATGTGGATACACCATCCCTCTCAGAGATTAGACGATGGTCCTCTAGCATGTGGAAGCAAATCTTTGGGAAATGTGATGGAGATAAATCTCCAGGCCCGGATGGTTTTACCATGAGTTTCTTCAAAAAATGTTGGGAAATATTGAGAGAAGACCTGATGCAGACTGTCCAGAACCAGAGCAAAGCTTTGAGGATGAAGTGGCTTTGGGAGTACTCAAATGATAATAAGAATATGTGGGGCTCAGCAATAAAGGCAAAATATGAAGAGTGATGGTTAATGACAAGGAGGTCACCACCGCTTATGGTGTTAGCTTATGGAAATCCATTAAAGAACTTTGGAATGAATTCAAACCAAACACCAAGATCAAAGTAGTAGGTGGCATCAAAGTAGTAGGTGGCAAAAATATCCTCATATATTTTGGACTCCTTGCGTTGTTCATTGTTTGAATCTAGCTTTGAAAAGTATGTGCCAACCTTCGGAAAAATCACCTCACTTTACTAATTGTAAATGGATTTTAGAGTTACTTAGTGAAGTGAGTAATTTAAAGAATTTTGTTGTGAACCATGACATGGCACATGCACTTTTTCAAAAACATTCGGATTTGTGTTTGTTGAAGGTTGGTGAAACAAGATTTGCCTCACACATCATTATGACCACCCGAATTCGCAAAGTAAAATCTTCTTTGGAGAAAATGGTCATGGATGATGAATGGAAGAATTATAAGGGGGATAAGGGAATTGAAGCCAAGACACGTGAAATAAAATCGCTTATAATGAATGATGAAAAATGGGATAGTATTGACTATTTCTTGAAATTTACGGAACCAATTGTTGATATGCTAAGAAGTGCCGATATTGATGGTCCAAAAGTACATCTCATTTATGATATTTGGGACTCAATGATTGAGAAAGTCAAGAAAGTCATCTTTGAGCATGAGGGAAAAGATCTCATTTCCGGTCAATCAAATTTTTTTGATACTATTCATGATATTCTTGTGGCTAGGAAGAACAAAAGTAACACACCTCTACATTGTATGGCACATTCTTTGGTTCCCAAATATTATCATGAATCATGGCTTGAACGAGAGAATGAAATTCGAAAGCTAGCTCCCAATGAAGATAGTGAAATTTCATTGAATAGAGTCAAGTGTTTTCAAAGGTACTTTAAAGATTCTAATGAAATGAAACAAGCCTCATTGGAGTATGGATCCTTTTGTAGCGGAAATGGCTATTTTAGTGAGCCTCATGTGATTGAGGCTATGATGTATGAAGATTCTCTTTCTTGGTGGGCAAATCATGGGGTCTCGGCTCCACTTTTGCAACAATTAGCTTACAAGTTGCTTACTCAACCGGCTTCTTCCTCTTGTTGTGAAAGAAATTGGAGTACATATTCTTTGATTCACAATATCAAGAGAAATAAGTTAGCAACTTCAAGAGCCGAAGATTTAGTGTTTGTACATTATAATCTCCGATTGTTGTCTCGCAAGAAAGAGAAATATATAAATGGGCCAAGCAAATATTGGGATGTTGGTATGTCTATATTTTCTTCAATTATTTAGTTTAAATGGTGTTCTTTTCTTTTTATATAAGATCTTCTAATATATTTATTCTTTTAAATTTATTTTAGGTGGAGATCGGTTTGATATTGATGAGACAACTAATGATCTAACCGAGCTTTCAATAGATGACCCTCAAATTAAAGGTGTGATATTTGAGGAAGAGTTTGAAGATTTGGAAGAAGTTGAAGAAGATGTGGAAGATGTGGAAGACATAGCTAACTTAATTAAATAACTTGATAATTGACAATATTTTGTTGTTATGTTAATTTTAAGTTATGGATTAAGTTGAGACAATCTCTTGCTTTTTGTTCAATAGTATGTTTTACACTTTTACTTGGTGTATTGAATATTGATTAGTAATTATGAATATCTAAATTGTGGATAAATATCTTTGTGTATCTCTTGAATTTTAATAATTGTAGTGTTTTCTTCACTTTTCACTTTGTTTCAACTTTCAAGAGTTATTACTATCCATGTTCTAAGGTTAGTTCTTCTTTTCAATTTTTATTGATTCTTTTAATTATATTTATTCTGTTGTGATTTGTAAATGCTTTTATTGTTTAGTTTCTATTTTGTTGTGTCTTTGTAGGAAGAATAGAAGAGTAATCTCATCTTGAAGAACGGAAGATAGAATTCTACAAAATACATGTAAGTTTATCACAATATATCTCTCAAATTTAGAATATCTTTATAACTATATTTTTATAATATTGAAAGTTTTAGCCGTATCCCCGCACCCGTATCCATACTCGGATTCGCACCCACGAATCTTAAAATTTGGATTTCGCCGAATCCGACTCTCGGATTCGCATCCGTCTCGGATACCCGCACCCGAGTCCGAGCAACTTAGCCCTACTGTCTAAGGTCATGTCTTTGATAAGCTGAAGATGAGTCATATGTTGTTGAATCACCTCCCCCAATAATTCCTCGACCTACCTCTGCCCTACCTCTCCTGGACCCACTATATTCAATCTATCACACCTCCTCATTGGGCCATCTACACATACCTTCTTCCAATGCACAAACCATCATTGTCTATGTTCCCTCATCTAGTCCACACGAAGGTCATTCCCACTTTCTCCTGTATATCCTCATTCCTAATCATATCGCTCCTAATATGCCCACAGATCCATTTCAACATCCTTATTTCCGCCATTTGCATTTTTTTACCTAGGAGTTCTTGATTGGCCAACACTCTGCCCCATAAGAAAGCCAGTCTAACAGCACTCTATTGAACTTACTCAAAACTTTAAAAAAAAAAAAAGCTAGAGAGAAAAGGATTGGAACTTTAATACAATCCCAAAAGGAAGCCTGAAGCCCTTGATAACTTCTCAACAAATAAGAAAAGTCCAAAAATAGAAAATTTGGAATGTTTCAAGAGAGATTAAGAGGATTATATATTAGAAATTGGAAAAGAATTACTAGAAGAGACCTATTAAAGTTATTTTTTCATAACTTAGCATATAAAAAAATTAGAAAAAAAGATTTCCAATGAAATTATATATGTTAAGTGTTCTTTTCTCATTTTTCTACAAAAACCTTAAAGCTTCTCATTGAAGTATTGTTTGAGGCAACACATATTTGTTGAGCCACCCATGCAGTTTAATGAAATGATTACCTTTGTTAACTTGTCTCCACCATTCATCAATTTGCTTTCCCTTTTGTAGCTGCTCGTTATTCAGGTATTCTCTTGTTGCTGTATTTAGTGTCCAAATGCGCAAGTTCTGACAACTGCTAATGAAATCAAGTAGGATACTTTGAGGATTATTGGGATCAGAGCTTTGCTCCTCTTTATGGAACGAAAGAATTTTTCTGGTCGTCTCCACCTAACAGCAAATTGTGAAAATCATAAAAACATGCAACGATAGGCTATAACACCAAAAACATAATTTAACAACTTATATCTTCATGAACAGGAAAAGAAAATAAGAAACAAAAATTATACGAGAAGATTGATATACAAAGCTTTAAACATGGAGATGGAACTGCAATGACGCATTTCTGGTTCAGCCCCTGGATGGGGGATTTTCTTCTAAAATAATAGGAAACCTCAATCCCCACCCCCACCCCCACCTCAACCCCCCACCCCTTCCAAGGAGCCAACAGTGGCTTTTCCCACTTGCCCTCGAACCTTCCAACGGTGGAGGCCCCTTTCCCCTCCACCATATTTTCCCAGAAATTCTTGAAATCGGAGACAGATAAATATGAAAGCAATGCAATTAACCAGCACCTAAAACATCAAGGTCATTACCAAAACGATTATATTAAAGTTCAATCAGTTTGTATCTTCCTTAGATGTAAAAAAGTAGTTATATCGAAGATGGAAAACCTTTCTTGAGTCTGTATTTAGAGCATTCATCACTAGTTCAACCCGAATAATTTGTGCAAGTAACCACGTAACATGGTTCGTCCTAAGTATTTGTTGATCACCCTCTTGAAGTCGAAATACTAATTTGTCCACAAACTCCACAAAATCAACGCATCCACTTTTCATGAGAAAAAAGAATATATCTGAGAAAATAAGCCACTCCTGCCAGCAACTGATTTCTGCAGAAAGTAAGGAGAGTACATTAAAACTATCAAACTAAGCCAATCATATAGGGGGAGAGAAACTTACTAGGAAATAGAGCAACTCATTAATATCAACAATATACTAATTAAGTAATTAAGTGAGTAGAATATGTGATAATGAACATATTATGTAACCCAAGAATGCACGCAATCTTTCTCAATGAAGTAGCATCCAGGGCACGGTTCTCACCCACAGCAAAAAACCGTATTACATTTTATTGTCAATCTAGACAAGTTAAGGCCATATACCACAATAATTCAGAAAAACACTAGTGTCTTTGTCTACTTTTCTTTCAAAGCATTGGCATTTTCCTTTTTTTTTTAAACTGGTAACCTTACTCGATACATCCACAGGTATACTACAACCAAAAGTGTAGTTCCCCTTCAAAAGTATTACAATCTATCAAAAGCTCAAAACTATATATGTTGCCTACAGACAATCTAGAACATCAAAGATGT
This sequence comes from Solanum lycopersicoides, assembly GCA_022817965.1. Taxonomy (NCBI): domain Eukaryota; kingdom Viridiplantae; phylum Streptophyta; class Magnoliopsida; order Solanales; family Solanaceae; genus Solanum; species Solanum lycopersicoides. The sequence goes on along the minus strand of CM040622.1, from coordinate 71,257,369 downwards.
CTTCTGTTTGAGCTAATAAATTATGTTTTACACCAAAAGTAAAATAGAGCTAAACACTTCTCATTTTGACATCCTAAAGACTGTTTTGTACATTTTCTAAGCTTCTATTGTTTCTTTCTTTCTAGATTGACCACAAAATGCATGCTGGGACAATCTTCCATCTCTCCTCCTTTGTAACATTTCCATACCTGTTCATTTAACACTCCGAAAGTCCAAAACCTAATCTAGAGCCTGACATGAGTGTATAAGGTTTGTAACATTGTTTTAAGGTAAAAAATAATGTATATAAGTTGTATAGGAAGTTTTAGAGTCAAAACGTCAAAGAAACGTCCATGACGCCCGGAGACTAGTGCAAAAGGTGCTAGTGTGCCTTAGCCTATTTCACGGGGTTTTAGGAGTCGGAATTTGATGAAATTTGGTGAAAAGGTGTCTAACACATATCAGAGTAGGTTTAGGGTCGAAACGTCCGGGTATGACTCCCCAAGGACCACCCTAGGGGTTCTTGGAGAGGACCCTTGCATTTGACCCAAACCTGCCAAATAAGGCAGTGCAGGCAGTAGCTACCTACGCTTTCCATTGACGGGGCGTAGGTGAAACAACGGGGCGTCGATGTCTCCGTCGATGGACACTTAGCCATTTTCCAAAAATGGCCAAAATGCATAGTCTCTCTGTCACAAACTACAGATGTGGAGGACGGTTGGGGGCATGGGCGTCGACTGACCTACGAACCGTAGGTCGGGGTCTCGTAGGTCAGTTCTATAATTTCGCTGGTGAGTTTTAATTGGTTCATTTAATTAGTTAATTAGTTAGGGGTTTAATTAGGGGTTAAGGGGTGGTTAATTAAGTTAGTTAAGTCACTATATAAACTACCCTGAGCCTAAACCCAAATTAACACCTCCCAATTCCCAAACACAAATTGCTCTTCCTTCTCTCTACTTTCTCTCTCCCAAGGAAGACTCCATAGAAGACCAAGGTCTAAGGGTTCTAGGGCAGCAAGAAGATCATTTTTCTCAATCAATCTTCAAGTAATATCAAGGTATGGGAACTCTTTACCTTTGGGATCTCTTTCCCCGAAGGTTTCTTCCAAAATTGGTTTTCAGAAAGATAATTTCATATGGGTTTCTTCCCAATACGAATTTGATCTTCTAAATTGTATTGTATATGTTTCCCTTTGGTTATTATGATTGGATTATGATGTATTATTGTTCAATTATGCTAGTTCTTGATGGTTTAACCTAGTATGAGGGATAGATCATGAATTGACCCCAACTCCCTAACCCTAGGTTATGAACTAGTGTTGAATTGACTTGTAACGATACAATTGACTTGGTTATTGTGTTAATTACTATTGAATGATGTTATTACACCTATTATTGGATGAAATTGGTTGGTTGATGGTAAGACCATGGATGATGACTTTGGAAGGAGATTTGGTAAGTTTTTGTGATCTCAAACCTTTACTTATGTTGTGATGGTTTGTACTTGGTGATGAAGTTCAATTGAAGTATATCTTGTGATTAGAATAAATAGGTGTGGTATGATGATGCAATTAAAATGTCTTGATTATGTGATTGTGAGATTATGCTTAATATGTAAAGATATAAGGTTGGTTATGAATTGCCTATGTGCCTTATTATGACATAATGATGATAATGTGCAAATCTCACATATGAGGGTTGTATGAAAGGATGTTCTCATGCAACTCCTATTGAGCTAATGACTATGACTATACAAGGAGTAGTCTCCTATGATCTAAACTAAGTTATGATTGTTAAAGAAAGATATTTCAAAAGAGACTCTAGCTTAGCACCGAGTGAACTAGTAGTGAGGAGTGTCCCTTCAAAAGTAGGGAAGGTAGGTTCACTATTGTACTCATGAGATTTGAGACTATAAAGCATGGTGCATAAAGAGGGTCCCAAGTACATCTCCTAGTTCTTGAACTATATTGCCCCTATAGGAATACTAGCTAGTGGATCCACCTAGATGTTATGTTCATGAATTGGTACTACCTTGACAAGTAGTCCACCTTCTTTCGGTGTAGGGTTCCATGACACCGGTTTCTACATTAGCTCATGTGGTCTATGTCGGTTAAGGCAAGATGTTTTCGAAAGTACAATGAAGTAATAAAGTGAATTCTAACTAGGAGGACTTAAGGGGTTTGACTTAGTCTAGGTATGGGTATGGGACTTTACCTATACATTGCACTAGTTGGCCTTGAGAGAAGTCCTAGAACGATGTTCTTATGTTCTTATGCTCTTATGAAATGAATGACATGCTTATGTTGATTCTTCATGTTAATGGTCTATATTGCTAAATATGATGATGAATACTCATGCTGCTATGTTATGTGAAGTTAGACATTTATTCATGATCCTTTGGTTGGTTTGCTTGGTTGAGTGGAGTTATGGGGCTTCACTTGACCATTGCACTAGTAGGCTTAGTAAGGGGTTATGAGTAAGGGTTTTACTTATGTTATAATGTTATGAACTCATAAACATGCTTTGTTGTTATGACATGATGTTAGAGTTGCTTTGGCTATGAATTCAAATATGCTATACACATGTTAACTTGACTATACTTGATGATGTTGGTCTTGTGTTGAATATGCTATTGTCTTAAGGAATATATGATTATTCTCTTATATGTGCTCTTGGTCGTGCATAGGCTTTTCAAAGTAACCTGGCATGGTTTTGAACAAATGTCCCCTTTAGCATGATTTCTAAGTTGTGAGTGCATATGTTTCCATACTTAGTACAAGTGATGTACTAACCCCTATTTCTCCCTTTTTACCAAACATTTTAGGTTCTGGTCGTTGAAGGGTTCGTGGCTAATTTGCAAGAAGGCTTGGATCATTTCTCCAAGTGTGGGTATGTCCTCCAAATCCAAGGATGGTGCCTTTTCTCATTCTACCTATGTGACTTGCTATAGTCTAATGACATTCGTTTCACTCTTATTGTTCAAGACATTGTTGTAAGCCCTAAGTGGCAATTATACATTTGTGTAAGGACTATGCTCGAATTGTTTCTATTCCGACTCAGATGGTTTTATATGAGACAACTCTATTAGACTCTATATTGTGTATATTGTATATGTGACATAAAAGTGAAAGCCTATGTAAGCTTCCTATGTGAGGAGTCTACGTAAACTCCCTATGTATATATTATGTGTAAACGAGAGGTCTATATAAAACTCGTGAAGTACATGTAGATGAAAAATTTTAATTTTCCGCACTTTTTAACCTATGATATGTAATGACGAATGCTAAGAGGCTAGTCTTAGTCCTCTCCGAGGACACCGACGCCGGTTACGTCTAGGGGGTGCTCCCCGGATGTGACAGTTCAAGCTACCAAGTACTCCTCTAATACATCCTGGTTTCACCCACGTGATCCCCTTCAGGCTAGTGAACATTCTCCATAGATGTTCTGTCCATTTACAATGTAAAAACAGATGGTTGACTGTCTCAGCTTGCTCCCACACAGATAACACCTAGAGGCCAACTGATAACCTCTCTTGTTCAGGTTCTCATGTGTTAGGGCCAAGTGCCAAGTAAAGCAGTTCACTTTGTAAGGCACCTTTGGCTTCCATATCATCTATCATGGCCAATCTTTCTCCTGTCCCACTGTCCTGTTGAGGGCCTTGTAAGCAAACTTGACTGAGAAGTCACCTTTGCTGTCCTCCTGCCATAATGACACATCATTTTCCTCGGCATCGGACTTTTCCTTTATGTCGTGCCCTTGGATGGAGCTTTCTGAATTATCTGAGAAAACATTAATTTTTTATTTTCTATCAGATTATTCACGCGGCAGTGAAGATTAAGTTTCAGTCTCATAGCCAAAGCACTATGCTGGAGATACAGTACCCGACTACTAATATTAATAATAACATTAAAAGAAAGAAAAGGGGAAATCTTAGAAATGTACAAATTGGCAACTCGTATCACAATCTCAAGCAGAGTTTGAAGTCTGAGAATATTGCCTGAATTCGTCAACTTCAATAATTCAACGATTCTTTCAATAACTGCCTCGCAAACCATTTCCGATGTAAACACAGCACCCGGAGTTGAAGCCTGGGCATGAACCCTGTGACAGGGAGCCACAAGAAGCACACGTCTCCACCAGTCTGGTGATGGAGTGTTCCGAAGTGCATGCTTTAAACAACGCAAAGCTCGCTCCCAATCCAGGCTTCCTTTTTGAATGGAAGCTGCAAGATCCTATTTTCCAAATAAATGCAAGTACATTTAAACAACAAAAATATTATTTAACCATAAAACAAAGGAATTATAGATAACAACTGGTCCATGTAAGATAAATTAAGTCCTCAACTGGTCCATGTAAGATAAATAAAGTTCTGGCCTGTATACTGTATGTCCCATATACATATACATTAGCAGAAGGAAATAGAGAAGACTGATATGGGCATCATATGCTATAAGCTTTTTTTATTTAAGAACATCATTAGCTATAGCCTACAGTAATTTTATGCAGATTGAACCTGCCTTTGAGCCCAAGTTACCTACTTCATCTCTTGGTCAAACACCTCGTGTGCAGCACGTCTGAACTGAGATAAGCAGCGCAGCATCCATGAATGTGCCTCAAATATGAACAATAAGGCTCTGCTCAGTAAATAACGAATAGTAACTGGATTTCTGGGTAACACCTACAACCCCCATCCTAAAGATAATGATGAATACACGTCACTTGCAAGGACTTGAATGGGTGACAAAAACTATAGCATACAGGCTATTTTATTACCTTAAGCTACGAATAATCTGACTCCAAAACCACACCCAATAGAGACGAAACACACTAAGATATTTATTCCGATATACCTAAGCATGTAGGAAAAGTTGACCGGTACATGTGCTTCTAGGAAGTAGCAGGTTCCTGATGGACTAGTCAAAATGTGCGCAACCTGACCCATGCACCACTGGCAGCTGGGGCAGAGCTATAGTTCTAGTTACTCGTTCGGCAAAATCCAGTAGCTTTGGCCTAAAACCTGTATTTGTATTCAAAGTCTACTAAATATATATAAATAATTTAACAAGAACCCAATAAGTGCGTGCATACACGATTCTGGTGCAAAGTCTTCTTCAATGTTGACTATGGAGCAAAGTTGATTATTGTGCAATTGCGTTGATTTCTCAATTCTTTTGTGCACTATAGAACTCTCAGATTCAGAAAAGCTGTTTACTACATGAGCTTTTGCAGTAGTCTTTTCACATTTATTTGCTTTTATTATTTTTTTAAAACATAATTATTGGTCTCCTTTCATTACAAGGTTATTCAGTCCCTATTCATTTTTATTAATATTCAAATGCCTAGATCTAAATAGACATCGAATATTAAGATCAAAGCCCGTTTGGATTGGCTTAAAAAAGTAGGTTTTAAGTCAAATTTAAATGACTTTTAAGCCAAAAAATAAAAAGTTGTAGTAATTGTGGTTGGTGGTGATGATTATAAACAATGGCCAATGGTAGTGGCGTTGTGTTGGTTGATGTTGCTGGTGGTTTTGGATGATGATGATGGATGTGGTTGGTGGATGATGGGTGGTGATAGTTAATAATTATGGGCATTGATGGTAGTTGATTATGGTGAACGGCAGCGGTGGTTGTTGTTAGGTAAAAGAGGATGGAGTAGTGAAATGTCAACTTTGCAGAAATCCTTGAATGAATAGCATCTTATTGATATGAAGACTTTGTTATAGGTCTTAATAATTCATATCTGCTCAGATTATAAATGGTTGTAAAAAAAATACTCAATGATTCAGATCCGAAAAATCCAGACCTAGAAAACAAACACACCTAAAGACAAAATCTGAATGATTCAAATTCAGACATGCATTAAGTGAAAACAAATGAGAGTTTAGACCATCGTATGATATGGCAGATTGTGCTAAGAAGACGGAAAAGGAGAAGAAGCATTGGTTTGGCTTGATGTTTCTCCTCTTCGGGCTAAAATTTAATATTTTGAAAAAATTGGCTAGTTTTTAAATAGCGCCTATAAAAGTGCATACCTGGTGTCATTTCTACATTAAAAAGCACCCAAATTGACATGTGGAGATGCTCAACATTGATTCATGTGCATGCAATTTAATTGGTAGAGGTCGCTATTGGTTCCCAAATTTTATCATAAAAGTTGTTCTGTATGGCTTAAGTTTTGTTCCACTACCATTACACTTTCATGCGGGTCCAAGATTTCACTAAGGGGGTTCAAAAAAAATATAGTGCCTAGAATTTGAACTTGGAACGTCAAGGTGAATTTTGAACTCACTAAATCACAAAGTCAACGTCTAGTCTTGTGTTTAAGACATCAAAATCTATATAGCTACACTAAAAAAATTAAAAAGACCTTATATGTACCGTATAACTTTATGCCAAGGGGATTTGGCTGAACACCCTCACCCCCTCCTAGATCCGTGTTATCACTCCTTAGTTATCCAATAGAGTTACAGCAGTAATTTCTTTTTAGTAGTAGTTATTTTCCTGTAATAGTGCAGTTATTTTCATGTAATAGTGCAGTTTTTCATTCCAGTTAAGTTAGGAAGTCATGTCCTAGTTTCTAGGGGTAGTTATTTTACAAATAATGTAGTTAAACTATTTGTGTCTCAGGAAATGAAAGGCTGAAAAGTAATTTCAATTTTTGAGTGATCGCAGGTTCTCTCTTAACGAACCAGCACCATAGGTTAAAAAAAAAAAAAACAGATTTTATCTTGCAGCGTCCCATTAGCGTCCCATAACTAGATCCATAACAGGGAACCATAACAACTTGGTATTAGAATTCAACATCAACGGGCACAATTGGTAAACTTATTTCAAGAAGAACGTGCAACCAATATAGCGAGACAGGAAGTAATAAATGCTCGCTTAGATGCACTCACAAAGGATCTAGCGAATTCAAAGGTTGATTTTGAATCAACTAAACATACCAGTCAGAATCAAGGTTGGAAGGGTAAAAGTGGAGTCGCAGAAGGGTCAAATCAGATGCAGGAGGAAGTTCCATCATTCTTAGGTATACAAAGTTGGATTTTCCACGGTTTACTAGCCAAGGGGACCCTTTGGGATGGCTGAACAGATGTGACCACTTCTTTCGCCACCAATAGACTCCAAATGTAGAAAAAGTTGGACTTGCTTCTTTTCATTTTGTAGCTATGTCAGTTCACTACAATTTTTGTGAAGTCCTTACTCTTCTCTTTAGATGTAACCTGTAACAACATTCTCTTCATGCTGCTTATTTTACATCACCTATACTTCTTATTTTACAGATTAAACAAAAAAAATTGGTCATGTTAAGTTTCATCCGAAAAGAAACACTTAACAACTTGAAGCTGGAGTCAATGTTCGTGAAAAAAATTTATCAAAAACATGGGAACATAAATTAAGGCATCCATGAGCTGAAGATAGGATGATTAGATCGTCTCTGTTTGCTCAAGGCCACCATTTATCAGGTTTAATAGGAGTATGACCTAGATGGTAAGGTTCAGATTTAATAAATTCAAGAAAATAATCACAGGAAGTCCTAAAGAGAACCACCGGACTAGGAAACAAAAGACTCCCCCCAATCAACTTAAGAAAACTAGATAAAGAAGACTCTACCCAATCAACTAAAGAATCAGAAATGGCCAGAGCATTAGGAAGAATTTATGTATCTCACCCATAGCCAACCACATAAAAAAGGCATTAGACATAGGCTTTAATCACCATAGAACGGATCAGATACTCCAGCCTAAACTCCATAAACTACCATCAAAATCATTTCTATAATCCAAAATCCCACAATCAAAACCAAGACTATCCCTTTACCCAAAGTACATTCACTTTTAGGACATCAGAGCCTTTTGAACTCAAGATTTAAAAATTGTAAGCAAATCGTCTAAACATCACGAGCGAAAAATCAAACTTAAAGCAATAGCTGCCCCAATCCATTGGTTTAGGCAAAACCACCGGAATACTATAATTGGATGTGTTATGAGCGACAACACAAATACATTTAGAATCAGAATCCTGCAACATTTTCTACATTTAGTAACACTAGCAAAAACTCCCTTAACATACTACTAGTCACTAGAATTCATATCATAATTTCAAAACTGCCCAACTTTTACTGGCAATTGCCATTAGAATCAGTAGTAATTGATTGAAAAGCTATTAAATTTTCCACGCTTCTGCATTCCTCCACAACAGTTCCTTTATTTTTTATCTTTTTATTTTCGATAAGTAACAGGTCCATGACTAATTTAACCAAACTTTGGCATTGATAAATGTATTAAGTCAGTGTTTTTAATAAGCTTCAGCAATATAGCACGGCAGTGATGTTCTAGATCTTTCTTTTTTTTGGATAAGTATCATACAAGACCAAAATGGGCATTATTCTTCCTAGACAAACAGGCATTATTCTTCCTAGACTAAAGTGGGGCACAAAGTATTGTTGTACTTGAATTTGTATCATACACAGAACATATATTATTGTTGATGTCAAGGAGACCAAGAGGACATCCAAAATTTGATGCTAAAATGTTCTTTCAGTATGGAAGATGTCTCACCTGCTCCTTTTTTCTCAAGCAAACAGATTCCTATTTACACATTTTATCAGTATGCTTGTACATGATATTTTAACATGGTTCTAATAATATCACATATACATACCTCTCCATGCAATGGTTCCCCAAGCACACTAGAATATGTAATTGGTGAATATCTCATGTTAGCAACTGCTTCACCAGACGAATTTGCAGAGGCTTGAGGAAGAAGTCGAGGGGTCCCAAATGTAGGGCAGTGAAGGTGCTGATCCAACATTTGCATATGCATAGCCATCATATCTCGCCTCCGATGGATCTCCAAAATAAGAGTGAACAGAGCTTCATCATCTGGTATATTTTCTAAAAACTGCAACCCACTCCGGAGAAGTTCATAAAATGGTATGCGGCATTTATCATTCTCAACCAGCAACCAAATAACATCTAAACAACTGTGTAGCCACTTAATTAGGGCCTTATCTGTTTTCCAATATTTCATACTGTCTAATTCATCAACACCATGTAACTTTTGGTCCCAATTAATCAACCAATTCAACATATGGTGGAAAACTTCGGCATGTGTTACTGGCTTAAGATTAGAATCTAGACCAGTTAATATAATTTTGCAACATAACTGACGCAGACTGCTTGTAGCATTATCCTTTGACAACAAATTCACTTTTGCAATAGACTGTTGGCTAGTAACATTAACATCAGAAGACTTCATGGGAGACAAAGCAGCAGAAGATGAGGGTTCAGCTGCTGAATGAAGAGGGGACCCAATACCATGGACAGCGGGCAAAGGAGATGCAGGATTTGATGAGTGAAAAATGGAGGTAGACGCTACTGTGGTGGAAGAAGGGAGCAATCCAGATGTTAAATTAGCAGAAGAGACAGCAGCAGATGGTAGATTAGCCTGGCTAGCGGATATCTCAGTTGATGAAACGGAGGAAAGAAGAGAAGGCAAGAAAGTATCCCAGTTTATGAATCCTATACTAGACAAACTACATATGGCAAATAGAATAAATTCTGCACGAGGTGCGTGACTACTGCAACGAATAACGAGGGAAATAAGAACAGATTCTGCCACTGCACTTAGCTGTTCCTTGTCCTGGAATAACATGTCAGCATGCGCCATTACACAGAAGATAAACGAAAGCAAAGATGTAACATTTCCAAGTGAAAAACTTACAGTAAACTGGCTCTGCAGCTGTCCAAAATCTAAGAGAAATTGCTCATTTCGTGGAGGAAGCTCTCTGTTAAGAGCAGTTACTCTCTTCTGTGTCTTGTTCCTGTATATCTCTAACGAATCATAAGACTTTTCTTCTTCTTCTTCTTTTTTTTCTCTTTGGGTCAGTGCAACGAAACATAAGACTTTAGGCATCATAAAGCACAAGTTTGAAATGAAAGGAGAAGTGAAGCATGCATAAACTGAATGTTAAGAATCATGTGTTGAAATCAATTGCTGATAAATTTCAATTTCAATAATTATTAATAAAAGAAGAGTAGACTTACGGTGGTTCTCTGATAGAATCATCTGATTTTTGTCCAGAATTTTTCTGCCAAATAGAAAGAAAAAAAAATTGAAGAAGAAAATAATATTTACAGAAGAAGGGGTTAGAAATTAAAATTGATTACCAGTCCTAAGTATAAATTGAAGAGATCAAGGATGGCAGGTCGAGAGGGATGAAACTGGTGGTGGGACCGAGACCTCAACTGGTGTGTGTTGTTATGCTCCATTTCTCCGCTGCTTGGAGTGGAAACGGGAACTCGCAGCATACTTTTCTTCTCTTCCCCTTCCGATTTAGACTTAAGACTAGACAGTCCAAAATTAATGTGCGGTACAACTGCAAATAAAAAAGACCAAGGAATATATATATGCTCCACGAGTCTCCCCTGAAAATTAAGAGAAAATTAAGAGCCCATTTGGATGGGCTTAAAAAAAATAGTTTTAAAAAGTATTTTTAAAAATGTTGGAATTTATTTTTAAAATAAGTAGTTATGTGGTTGGATGAAAGTGCTAAAGTTAAAAAAAAATTGTTGATGTGTTTGACAAATAAGTGCTGGTAATACTTTTCTTAATCGAAATTTCTGAAATATCCTTAAAAGTTGTTAACATGATAAAAGTTGATTAATTTAATAATAATAATAATAATAATATATAAAATATAATAATAATAATAATAATAAATAATTAATAAATAATAATAAATAATAATAATAATAAAAAATTCTATTATATATTTTAATTTAAAATAATTAATTTTATTTTAATGATAATAATTTTTTATAGTTTTTACGAAATAATAAATCATATTAATATATTATTTTTATAAGTATCAATTTTTTTTTTATTTTATATTAATTAATAATATAATAATTAAATAATAATATTAATAATATATTAATAATAATAATATTAATTAATTAATAAAGAAATAATAAAACAAAGAATAATAATAATAATAAATAATAATAATAATAATAATAATAATAATAATAATTATATATAATAATAATAAAGAGTAATAAATAAATAATAATAATAATAAATAATAAAATATTAATAATACTAATAATAATAATAATAATAATAATAATTAAATAATAAATAATACTAATAATAATAATAATAATAAATAATAATGATAATAATAAAAATAAAAATAAAAGAAATAAGGGCAAAAAGGTAAAATATTTGTCAACTTAAAAGAGCTTTTAAGCTAAAAAAAAAAAAACACCCCTTTCTCAGCTTTTAACTTTTGGCTTAAAATAAGTTTTTTACTTAAAATAAGTCACTTTGAGAATTGTCAAACACTTAAATAAGTCAAAAACCAGCTGTTAAGTCAGTTTGACCATCTTTTAAGCTAATCCAAACAGACTCTATAATGGGCAAGGTGTCCAAGGTGCTCAAGTGCCCCCTCAAGTGATTCATGCCCCTAATGTGGAAGGAGGTAATGAAGTGCCGGGTTGTCTAATAGGGTAATTGGAGAGGCTTGTTGCTTGCTTAGCCCGAGCCGTAACGACTCAAGCTAACTTGAACATGGTGCCTAGGGTTAATTCTATGGAGAGCACTATGTCATCTAGGTTGAGAGACTTTGTGAGGTTGAATCCTCCAATATTTCTTGGCTCTAAGGTGAATGAGAACCCAAGAATTTCTTGATGGTGTGTACAAAGTTTTGAGTGCTATGGGGGTTACGTCTAGGGAGAAGGCGGAGTTGGCTTCTTATCAATTGAGAGATGTGTCTCAAATTTGGTACACTCAATGGAAGGACAATAGGCCAAATGTGTTGGGTCCTATTGAGTGGGAAGAATTCAAGAAGCTTTTCTTGGTAAAGTACTTTCCCCGTGAGAGGAGGGAAGTGAAAGTAGAGGAATTTTATCAATCTCAAGCAAAGGCAATATGAGTGTTGAGGAATATTCTTTGAAGTTATCAACTTTGTCTAGGTATGCACCTTCCCTAGTGTCTAATCCAAGGGATGAAATGAGTCGCTTTCTGACAGGTGTAGCCGACTTAGTGAGGGAGGAATGTCGTACGGCTATGTTGCATGATGATATGACTTTGGCTAGACTCATGGTGTATGCACAATCAATTGAAGAGTCTAAACTTAGGAGGATGTCAAGGAACTTGAAAAGGAGTGTTGCTATGACCAAGAGCAACCTAGGTTCAAAAGAGGGCTCAAACTCAAGATGGACCTAGTGTGCCTTAGAAGAAGTTTGAGAAAGGAGGTGGTTCTAGCAATGAAAAACCTACATGTGCCACTTGTGGTAAGAGACATTATGGTGAGTGTCTAGTGGGTACAGGAATTGCTTTGGATGTGGAAAACATGGGCACAAAGTGAGAGATTGTCCAAACATTGTCTGCTAGGAAGGAGGGTAAGAAGGTTGAGCCTAGTGTTCCAAAGGAAGATGCTCCAACAAAGAGGCGTTTCTATGCACTCCAGACTAGAATTGAGAAGCCGGGTGATGGTGATGATGACTTGTTGGTTAAGTCTTGTTCTTCGTTTATGGGTAGTATGAGTGCCTTCTAAGTGAGAGGTAGTATGGTTAGAATTGTGCTAGAAGTTGTTGCATGTGCATGATGTTTAGGAGTTTGGTTGAATGAATTTCATTAACCTCTTGCATTGTGCGTTTTATGAAGCTTTGAACATGTTGTAAAAGGTGTTTATATGATGTTACCTTGTAGTTAGCATGTCTATATCGCGAATTGCTTAAGATTTCATTTTTTGAAAAATTTCCCTAAAATCACTGTTCACTGATTCACTGTTCACTATAATATTTTTGAAAAGGTGACTAATTGATTCTTTGGTCTAAAATTGTTGTTATGTGGTTAGAATTGATGTATATAAGTATGATATTGAATATAAAATGAGTTTTTACTATTTGGAATGAAGCATGTGAGTTTTGTAGTATAATGAGTTATAGAGTTGGATTCTAGTTTCTTGTTGTGTTGTGATTGTCTTGAACTTGTGAAATTGATGTTCTCTTCTTGATTGTGAGTTATATGGCTTGGTTATGTTATGCTAAGTTCATTCTCTAATCTTGAAATGTTCGGAGAGTGGCAAGTGTCATTCGAGGACGAATGTTGTCTCAAGGTGGGGGAGAATGTAAGACCCCGAAAATGACTTAGGTTAACTAGATCCTAACATGTTGGTAATGGTGGTATATAAGGTATTTAGGTGTCTATAATATGGTATAGAGGAAGTAGCTAAAAGTATTAGGTGTGTTGGAAGTCAAACGTCAAGGATGACTAAGACGTTCGACGACTAAGTCACCTAAATGCCTCATATGTGGTTTTATGTGTTTATGTGTGATTAATGAGGTTTCAAGGTCCTTCAATGAGTTATATAGCATGTATAGGCAGTGTGTCAAGTTTCCTGAAGTTTAGAGGTCAAACGTCCAAGAACGTTCATGAAGTTCAAAAGATTATGCCTAGAAATGACCTTGTGTGTCTAAGCATGTTTCGTTGAGTTTTACGTGTTGTGTTTGAATAAATTTATTGTGAGAGGTGTTAAAATCATAGAAATCGTGTTTGTATTGGAAACGTCCGGACAAACATCTCCAAGGACCAACCAAGGGTCCTTGAGGAAGGACCCAAGCTGGTTGACAAGGCAGTCCTAGGCAGACCCCAACGACGGAGCATCGACGGCTCGTGGGCCAATGGACGCCCCGTAGATGGGTGTCGTTGATGGACTTGACCTGGGGTGAGGATGGGAACCTTGTCTAGTCTCTGACCCAACCAACGGAGGAGCAGGACGGTCCGTTTGTGTGGCAAAGCGGTCCATCGACTGCCAACCCGTTGTGAGGTCTGTTTTCCTGCGCAGTCCACTGCCAAGCTAGGGGTGAATTTATAAATTTACCCACTTCCAAATAAGTGTATAGGCGGTTTATGAAGGGTCTTTTGGGTATTTTAAACAAGTATATAAGTTTTTTAACACTTAGAATATTTCATTCTTCTAAAATCAAACCCCAAAATCCCTTAAGAAATCCCAAAGACTCCATTTAAATCCAAAATCAAGGAAGAGATTGGTGTGACATTTTGGGTGGAGATTTTTCATCAAACTGAAGAATTAGCTTCATTGAGGTATGAATTTTGAATCTCTTCAAACTCTCGTTCATCAAGGAGCCCAACTTTCAAAGATGTTTTCAAAAAGAAATTGTCAATTTCATGATTCTACCATGGGTTCTTGCATAAATGATTTCTAAACATTGAATAATGATTAGATTGAAGTTGTATTGATGATTTTAACCTAAATTACCTATGAACCCATGAAATGATGAACCTAAGATTTTGGCTAAATATGGGTTACTTGATATTGACTTAATGTTGATGAATTCATGTGTAGTATCTTATGGGCTTTCTATTGATGTAAGAATTATGTTCAATTGTTATCAAATGATATTGGATTGTTGAATCATGTTGAATTGGGTTAGATTTCATTGATTTCAATAATTGTGTATTGAATTGGTGTCATGGCCTGGGTAAGGGTCTTGTGTTGTCAAATTGAGTAAGTTGACTTGAATTGAAGGTTTGATGTTGGAGTGGAGGTATGCTGCCCCATTTCCTTTATTTTGATGTTATTTATACTTCGATTCTATTTTGATTGGTTTGGTCCACCTTTGGTGGCGGCGTTATGTGAATTGATGTGGCCTTGTCGGCGTTACTTTCTAGTAATTGATGATCATGACCTTGTCGGCACTACTTGAACCTATATGGCTATTTGTGTATGTTGAGATTGATGATGTGTGATCATATCTATCTATATGTGGAAGTATGTGCTAGGACTATTGATACTAACTAGGTAATCATGTTATGCTTTGGCTATGTGTTATTGTGTAGTCTTAGAGTCGATACATGGTTTGTTCTTAAATTGGTTAGATGAGTCTAAAATGGTTATATTGATAATGGTAAGGTAATGAATAGGTTTGACTAAATAAGGTTAAGGGTCATTCCTAAGAGTCTAAAGGAAGATAGGCTATATGTGTTAAAAATTGAACTATGTGGTGTCTTGTTTAGGTAGACTTGTGTTTCTTACTTGATGCTTATGTGAATATGTGATGTCTTGACTTAGAAATCTAAAGGGTCTTAGTCTTGAATAAATAAATATAGGTGAGACCTTGAATGATGATTAAAGGGTCATTTATGTGGAACTTGAACCAAGTGATAAGGTTATGAATTGTGAAGTAGTTAGCCGTAATGGTATCCTTCATGTAATGAGTGATGGACCTAAGGTTGAATGGCTGGAACGACATCATATCATACCTTAGGAAAGTCGCGATGAGCTTCTTGTCGCCATAGTGAGATAGCCATAATGGAGGACCCGCTTTGTTGTAGGGTAAATGTAATTGGGTCATGAACATGATATGGGACCCATTTATATAAACCTTAATGTAAATTGATCTATGAGAACTAAGGCTAGCACCGAGTGAGTAGGTTAAGGGAAGTAGTTCTAGTTAAGTATGAGACTAGAATACAAAGTACGCCCTTCATATACCTTAACCATGTGCCTACATGGGATCTTTATGTTCTACCATTGGCAAGTAGAACACCTCATCGAAGTAGGATAGAACTTCGGATTCCCATGCTTTGCTACCATGGTCGTATGTCGGTTATTGCCTATTCTTATCATATGGGATACCTTATTAGCATTAGAGAAGTTCTATGAAGTTTAGGTGGTGGTATGGGCGCTATCAGACATTGCACAATAGACTTTGAAGATGTTACTAGAAGTTCCTAGGTCTTGTCTAAGACCATTATTTGAATGTCCTTTATGTGATGTATGTCTTCTAAATGAATAATAAACTAATGACTCATGTTAGAAAGTATGTAAATGAATAAGTACCTAATCTAAAGTAACTTAAGGGCTCCTTAGCTAAAGTGTGAAGAGGCATATGGATGATCTCTTCATGTCTTATCTTTGGAAGTCTTGAGAATGACTCTAGTTAGGGAAGATGTTTGGTGTTGTTAGACATGATTTATTAGCCTTAGGTAGTCTTAAGGACTATTTAGGTAATCTCGAAGAGGTTAATCACGGACGTTATCTTCTTGATTTACTTAAGTAGGTCTTTTGATAGCCTTTGGAAGGAGAGTGTCCTATCATCTATGTGTTAGTGTGTTTAGTGAGAATGATTCTATCCTAGGGAGTCTATAGGATCTCTGAGTGTGTGTGTTAGGATTGTATGGGCGGTTGCTTCACAACTCACTCAAGTGAGACTAGAATTCACCTTTGGTAGAAGAATCTTACCTTGATGTTTAGATGCTTTGTAAGTATGTATGTGACTCATTATAAGCAATCTTAAGGGTCGTTTAGGCACATCTAGAGAGGGTGTATGGGCGGTCTCTCTTTGTGTGACTTAAGTGAATCTTAGGATAGCTTTGAGTAGGATAATTACATGCTAAAGGGTGTCAAGTGAAGGTTAAGTATTTCACCGAACAGTGAGAGACTTCACTGTAACAGTGGATTGGCTCACTGTTAAGTGGTCTAAAAATGCATTAATTTGTCTAAATGTGTATATGTGTTTCTAAGTTGTTAAATGTTATTCTTATGATTATAATATGATTTATAAAATGAAAAGATGCATATTTCCAATAAAGTCCATTTTCATGATTTTTATGCATAATGACATACTTAGTACATGTGGTTAATACTAATTCCATGCTTTATTTTCTATCTATAATTTTTAATAGGTGAAGAGCTTTGGAAGAATACTTGGACAAGGAGATCGTTTAAGAAGATTTGAAGTATGCCCTCATTTGACTCGAGTATATGACTATATTTAATGTTTCAATTTTAATAAGTTTTTTTATATAGAATTTATAGTAGTGTATGTTATTATTATGAATCTATTTATTTATGTGTTATTATTATATTATTATTATTATATTTTATAATTTGATATATATTAAGTAATTAGTGATTGTTATTTTTTCTATATTACTGTATTTATGTGTCTCTTCGATTATATTATTATTATTAGCTTCATTCATCAAGTATCGTTATACAGTTATTTGTTTCTTTATATGATAGTGAATTATTTCATGTTATGATCGAGTTGAGTGTTTCTCTTCCTAAATTTCATTATATACTAACCTCATAGTATATATATAAGATATGTATTAGATACTTATGTTTCATATATATTGTTTTTTACTTGTAAATTAGATTATTATATTATGTATATATTATTATCTATATATCGCCATTATCATTTTTCGTTATATGTTGATTATTGCTTGAGTCATAATAATATATATTTAGAGAGAGAGTATTCTATATATCTCTCTTATCTTTC
>CM040622.1:71110462-71240040 GCA_022817965.1 Solanum lycopersicoides | reverse complement strand
ATATATAATAATAATAATATATAATAATAAAAAATAATAATAATAAATAATAATATATAATATATAATAATAATCGTATATAATAATAATAAAGAATAATAAATAAATAATAATAATAATAAAATAATAAATATTAATAATAATATATAATAATAATAAAATAATAAAATAATAAAATAATAATAATAATAATAATAAAATAATAATAATAATAATATAACAATATGAAATAATAATAATAATAATAATAAAAATAATACATAAATAATAATAATAATAATAATAATAATATAAAAATTAATAATAATAATAAATAATATAATATATAATAATAATAATAATAATAATAATAATAATAAAATAATACGAAAATAATAATAATAATAATAATAATAATATAATAATTAATAATAATAATACAAAGAATAATAAAACAAAGAATAATAATAATAATATAATAATAATAATAATAATAATAATAATAATATAATATATAATAATAAAAGTAATAAATAATAATAATAATAATAAAATAATAAATATTAATAATACTAATAATAATAATAATAATAATAATAATAATAAATAATACTAATAATAATAATAATAATAATAATAATGATAATAATAAAAATAAAAATAAAAGAAATAAGGGCAAAAAGGTAAAATATTTGGTCAACTTAAAAGAGCTTTTAAGCTAAAAAAAAAAAAACACCCCTTTCTCAGCTTTTAACTTTTGGCTTAAAATAAGTTTTTTTACTTAAAATAAGTCACTTTGAGAATTGTCAAACACTTAAATAAGTCAAAAACCAGCTGTTAAGTCAGTTTGACCATCTTTTAAGCTAATCCAAACAGACTCTATAATGGGCAAGGTGTCCAAGGTGCTCAAGTGCCTCCTCAAGGTGATCATGCCCCTAATGTGGAAGGAGGTAATGAAGTGCCGGAGTTGTCTAATAGGGTAATTGGAGAGGCTTTGCTTGCTTTAGCCCGAGCCGTAACGACTCAAGCTAACTTGAACATGGTGCCTAGGGTTAATTCTATGGAGAGCACTATGTCATCTAGGTTGAGAGACTTTGTGAGGTTGAATCCTCCAATATTTCTTGGCTCTAAGGTGAATGAGGATCCCCAAGAATTTCTTGATGGTGTGTACAAAGTTTTGAGTGCTATGGGGGTTACGTCTAGGGAGAAGGCGGAGTTGGCTTCTTATCAATTGAGAGATGTGTCTCAAATTTGGTACACTCAATGGAAGGACAATAGGCCAAATGTGTTGGGTCCTATTGAGTGGGAAGAATTCAAGGAAGCTTTTCTTGGTAAGTACTTTCCCCGTGAGAGGAGGGAAGTGAAAGTAGAGGAATTTATCAATCTCAAGCAAGGCAATATGAGTGTTGAGGAATATTCTTTGAAGTTATCAACTTTGTCTAGGTATGCACCTTCCCTAGTGTCTAATCCAAGGGATGAAATGAGTCGCTTTCTGACAGGTGTAGCCGACTTAGTGAGGGAGGAATGTCGTACGGCTATGTTGCATGATGATATGACTTTGGCTAGACTCATGGTGTATGCACAATCAATTGAAGAGTCTAAACTTAGGAGGATGTCAAGGAACTTGAAAAGGAGTGTTGCTAGTGACCAAGAGCAACCTAGGTTCAAAAAGAGGGCTCAAACTCAAGATGGACCTAGTGTGCCTTAGAAGAAGTTTGAGAAAGGAGGTGGTTCTAGCAATGAAAAACCTACATGTGCCACTTGTGGTAAGAGACATTATGGTGAGTGTCTAGTGGGTACAGGTAATTGCTTTGGATGTGGAAAACATGGGCACAAAGTGAGAGATTGTCCAAACATTGCTTCTAGGAAGGAGGGTAAGAAGGTTGAGCCTAGTGTTCCAAAGGAAGATGCTCCAACAAAGAGGCGTTTCTATGCACTCCAGACTAGAATTGAGAAGCCGGGTGATGGTGATGATGACGTTGGTAAGTTCTTGTTTCTCTTTTGATAGTATGAGTTCCTTCTAAGTGGGGGTAGTATGGTTAGAATTGTGCTAGAAGTTGTTGCATGTGCATGATGTTTAGGAGTTTGGTTGAATGAATTTCATTAACCTCTTGCATTGTGCGTTTTATGAAGCTTTGAACATGTTGTAAAAGGTGTTTATATGATGTTACCTTGTATGTTAGCATGTCTATATCGCGAATTGCTTAAGATTTCATTTTTTGAAAAATTTCCCTAAAATCACTGTTCACTGATTCACTGTTCACTATAATATTTTTGAAAAGGTGACTAATTGATTCTTTGGTCTAAAATTGTTGTTATGTGGTTAGAATTGATGTATATAAGTATGATATTGAATATAAAATGAGTTTTTACTATTTGGAATGAAGCATGTGAGTTTTGTAGTATAATGAGTTATAGAGTTGGATTCTAGTTTCTTGTTGTGTTGTGATTGTCTTGAACTTGTGAAATTGATGTTCTCTTCTTGATTGTGAGTTATATGGCTTGGTTATGTTATGCTAAGTTCATTCTCTAATCTTGGAAATGTTCGGAGAGTGGCAAGTGTCATTCGAGGACGAATGTTGTCCAAGTGGGGGAGAATGTAAGACCCCGAAAATGACTTAGGTTAACTAGATCCTAACATGTTGGTAATGGTGGTATAAGGTATTTAAGGTGTCTATAATATGGTATAGAGGAAGTAGCTAAAGTATTAGGTGTGTTGGAAGTCAAACGTCAAGGGATGACTAAGACGTTCGACGACTAAGTCACCTAAATGCCTCATATGTGGTTTTATGTGTTTATGTGTGATTAATGAGGTTTCAAGGTCCTTCAATGAGTTATTATAGCATGTATAGGCAGTGTGTCAAGTTTCGTGAAGTTTAGAGGTCAAACGTCCAAGAACGTTCATGAAGTTCAAAAGATATGCCTAGAAATGACCTTGTGTGTCTAAGCATGTTTCGTTGAGTTTTACGTGTTTGTTTTGAATGAAATTTATGTGAGAGGTGTTAAAATCATAGAAGATCGTGTTTGTATTGGAAACGTCCGGACAAACATCTCCAAGGACCAACCAAGGGTCCTTGAGGAAGGACCCAAGCTGGTTGACAAGGCAGTCCTAGGCAGACCCCAAACGACGGAGGCATCGACGGCTCGTGGGCCAATGGACGCCCCGTAGATGGGTGTCGTTGATGGGGACTTGACCTTGGGTGAGATGGGAACCTTGTCTAGTCTCTGACCCAACCAACGGAGGAGCAGTACGGTCCGTTTGTGGGCAAACGGTCCATCGACTGCCAACCGTTGGTGAGGTCTGTTTTCCTGCGCAGTCCACTGCCAAGCTAGGGGTGAATTTATAAATTTACCGCACTTCCAAATAAGTGTATAGGCGGTTTATGAAGGGTCTTTTGGGTATTTTAAACAAGTATATAAGTTTTTAACACTTAGAATATTTCATTCTTCTAAAATCAAAACCCCAAAATCCCTTAAGAAATCCCAAAGACTCCATTAAAATCCAAAATCAAGGAAGAGATTGGTGTGACATTTTGGGTGGAGATTTTTCATCAAACTGAAGAATTAGCTTCATTGAGGTATGAATTTTGATCCTTCAAACTCGTTTCATCAAGGAGCCCAACTTTCAAAGATGTTTTCAAAGTTTTCAAAAGAAATTGTCCAATTTCATGATTCTACCATGGGTTCTTGCATAAATGATTTCTAAACATTGAATAATGATTAGATTGAAGTTGTATTGATGATTTTAACCTAAATTACCTATGAACCCATGAAATTGATGAACCTAAGATTTTGGCTAAATTATGGGTTACTTGATATTGACTTAATGTTGATGAATTCATGTGTAGTATCTTATGGGCTTTCTATTGATGTAAGAATTATGTTCAATTGTTATCAAATTGATATTGGATTGTTGAATCTATGTTGAATTGGGTTAGATTTCATTGATTTCAATAATTGTGTATTGAATTGGTGTTCATGGCCTTGGGTAAGGGTCTTGTGTTGTCAAATTGAGTAAGTTGACTTGAATTGAAGGTTTGATGTTGGAGTGGAGGTATGCTGCCCCATTTCCTTTATTTTGATGTTATTTATACTTCGATTCTATTTTGATTGGTTTGGTCCACCTTTGGTGGCGGCGTTATGTGAATTGATGTGGCCTTGTCGGCGTTACTTTCTAGTACATTGATGATCATGACCTTGTCGGCACTACTTGAACCTATATGGCTATTTGTGTAGTTGATTTGATGATGTGTGATCATATCTATCTATATGTGGAAGTATGTGCTAGACTATTGATACTAACTAGGTAATCATGTTATGCTTTGGCTATGTGTTATTGTGTAGTCTTAGAGTCGATACATGGTTGTTCTTAAATTGGTTAGATGAGTCTAAAATGGTTATATTGATAATGTTAAGGTAATGAATAGGTTGACTAAATAAGGTTAAGGGTCATTCCTAAGAGTCTAAAGGAAGATAGGCTATATGTGTTAAAATTGAACTATGTGGTGTCTTGTTTAGGTAGACTTGTGTTTCTTACTTGATGCTTATGTGAATATGTGATGTCTTGACTTAGAAATCTAAAGGGTCTTAGTCTTGAATAAATAAATATAGGTGAGACCTTGAATGATGATTAAAGGGTCATTTATGTGGAACCTTGAACCAAGTGATAAGGTTATGAATTGTGAAGTAGTTAGCCGTAATGGTATCCTTCATGTAATGAGTGATGGACTTAAGGTTGATTGGCTGGAACGACATCATATCATACCTTAGGAAAGTCGCGATGAGCTTCTTGTCGCCATAGTGAGATAGCCATAATGGACCTCGCTTTGGTAGGGTAAATGTAATTGGGTCATGAACATGATATGGGACCCATTTATATAAACCTTAATGTAAATTGATCTATGAGAACTAAGGCTAGCACCGAGTGAGTATGGTTAAGGGAAGTAGTTCTAGTTAAGTATGAGACTAGAATACAAAGTACGCCCTTCATATACCTTAACCATGTGCCTACATGGGATCTTTATGTTCTACCATTGGCAAGTAGAACACCTCATCGAAGTAGGATAGAACTTCGGATTCCATGCTTTGCTACCATGGTCTATGTCGGTTATTGCCTATTCTTATCATATGGGATACCTATTAGCATTAGAGAAGTTCTATGAAGTTTAGGTGGTGGTATGGGACGCTATCTAGACATTGCACAATAGACTTTGAAGATGTTACTAAGAGTCCCTAGGTCTTGTCTAAGACCATTATTTGAATGTCCTTTATGTGATGTATGTCTTCTAAATGAACTAATAAACTAATGACTCATGTTAGAAAGTATGTAAATGAATAAGTACCTAATCTAAAGTAACTTAAGGGCTCCTTAGCTAAAGTGTGAAGAGGGCATATGGGATGATCTCTTCATGTCTTATCTTTGGAAGTCTTGAGAATGACTCTAGTTAGGGAAGATGTTTGGTGTTGTAGACATGATTTAAGCCTTAGGTAGTCTTAAGGACTATTTAGGTAATCTCGAAGAGGTCAATCACGGACGTTATCTTCTTGATTTACTTAAGTAGGTCTTTTGATAGCCTTTGGAAGGAGAGTGTCCTATCATCTATGTGTTAGTGTGTTTAGTGAGAATGATTCTATCCTAGGGAGTCTATAGGATCTCTTGAGTGTGTGTGTTAGGGATTGTATGGGCGGTTGCTTCACAACTCACTCAAGTGAGACTTAGAATTCACCTTTGGTAGAAGAATCTTACCTTGATGTTTAAGATGCTTTGTAAGTATGTATGTGACTCATTATAAGCAATCTTAAGGGTCGTTTAGGCACATCTAGAGAGGGTGTATGGGCGGTCTCTCTTTGTGTGACTTAAGTGAATCTTAGGATAGCTTTGAGTAGGATAATTACATGCTAAAGGGTGTCTAAAGTGAAGGTTAAGTATTTCACCGAACAGTGAAGAGACTTCACTGTAACAGTGGATTGGCTCACTGTTAAGTGGTCCTAAAAATGCATTAATTTGTCTAAATGTTGTATTATGTGTTTCTAAGTTGTTAAATGTTATTCTTATGATTATAATATGATTTATAAAATGAAAAGATGCATATTTCCAATAAAGTCCATTTTCATGATTTTTATGCATAATGACATACTTAGTACATGTGGTTATACTAATTCCATGCTTTATTTTCTATCTATAATTTTTAATAGGTGAAGAGCTTTGGGAAGAATACTTGGACAAGGAGATCGTTTAAGAAGATTTGAAGTATGCCCTCATTTGACTCGAGGGCATATATGTCATTTTATGTTTCTTTAATAAAGTTTTGTAATAGACTTTATAGTAGTGTATGTTTTCAATTCGTATGGGCCGTGTCCCAAGTATCGTCGTGTCTTAAGATGATGATCGAGACGTAGTGTTTTCCTATTTCTACATATATGAAAGAGTTTAAGACTTCTATATTGTTTTTACGAAAAGTTTTAGTTCCGCATTACTTTTCGTTATGTATATGCGATGAATGATATGAGAGGCTTGTATGAGACCTCCGAGAGGTCGAATACGCCGGTCGCAATCCAAGATTGCACCCTAACTTCTAAGGTGTGCTTTCGGGATGTGACACACAAGAAGTCTTACCAACAGCTTCCAAAACCTTCTTCAAGATAATACCCTCAATTCATCAAAATTATCCATATAATCCACTCATCATCATCATAATAT
The DNA here is from genome assembly GCA_022817965.1 of Solanum lycopersicoides. Lineage (NCBI taxonomy): Eukaryota > Viridiplantae > Streptophyta > Magnoliopsida > Solanales > Solanaceae > Solanum > Solanum lycopersicoides. The sequence goes on along the minus strand of CM040622.1, from coordinate 71,233,361 downwards.
AGTGAATTTAACAATAACATAATCAATTGTAACAACCCTAATCATCTATAAGTCTAATTCATACCTACGGTTATGAAAAATGGTTGAATCATGGATTCTTTCATAGAACTAGGTAAACAAATAAGAACTACAATAATTAACCCATAAACAATCATAATCTATCAATAAAAATCAAAGGAAATTAACATCAAATCCAACTGAAAGACAATTCACGAAATTGGAATGCAACCCATGTTTTTTATTTCTTCGGAAACGAATTTTGAATAGCCTCTTGGGGGAAGCGATCCCAAGAGTGAATAGCTTTTATACCTTAGGATTCCTTTAATATTGATGGAGAAAATATGAATTCTGGAAGCCCTAGTGAACCTCGAAGCTTGGTCTTCAATTGGGGTGTGTGTGTGTGTCTTTGTGTGAGAGAGAGAAAGTAGAGAGAAGTTGGAGAGAATTGGGTTTGGGAATTATGGGGTGTTAAGTTTGTTTTAGACTTAGGGTAGTTTATATAGTCATTTAACTAACTTAATTGATCACCCCTTAACCCTTAATTAATCACCAAACTAATTAACCAATTAAATCCCTAACTTAAAACTTGACAGTCGACTTTGACCCTCAACCAACAAAACCCTGACCTACGCCCCGTAGACACAACGACACCCCCGTACATTCACTCCGTCGTTTGTGACATAGAGTGGATTTTGGTCCATTTTTGAAAAGTGGATAGGTATGGAACAACGACCACCATTGACAGCCGTTGACCCATCGACGACTCGTCGTTTGGTCAGTCGTTTGGCCACTGTCAACTTGACAATTTTGGGTCAAATGAAAGGTTCCTCTCCAAAGACCCTTATGGTGGTCCTTGGGGAGTCTTACCCAAACTCAAATTACTCTTAATAGACATGTTTAGGGTCAAAATATTTGGGTACGACTCCCCAAGGACCACCTAAGGGACCCTAAGGAGGACTCAAACATATGACATGGTAGCTGCCCAAGGCAGCGTGCAGAACCAGAATGTGGAGCCACTAATGCGTCGCGCGCCCTACATGAGGCTCACTGACTCAAAAATCTTGTGAGGCAGAATGAGGAGCTGCCTCCGCGACACGCAGCCACGTCTCATATTCGGTTGCATCGTTTTAAAGTAAAGTTTGACATGTCTAAAAGTCCCAATAAGTATGGGGGTATTTTGGTAACTTTGGAAGTCGGTTATGCACTGTTATTATGACTTATTTAAACCTTTTCCCAAGTAAAAACCCCAATACCCAATAAGAAATCAAAATCCCAAAACTCTCTTCTCTTCCAAATTCTCTCAAACCTCCATTGGAGGGAAAACTCAAGGTTCAAGCTATGGGCTGGATTTTCATGGTTTCTTCTCCAATTTTTCATGGCTTCTCATGTAGTAAGGTACGGTGATCCTTCATCCTTATTTATCCATTCATCTAAGGAGTTCCTTCAAAGGTTTTCAAAGAAGATTTCATGATCAAAATTTCTATCTTTCAATCTAGCCATGGGTTCTTTCTCAAATTGATTTCAAAAGCATGTTTATGATAAAATGATGATTAGCTACTGTTCATAATGTTGATTTCAATCCAATTTCATGATGAACACATGATCCTCCCAAATTCTCAAATTATGATATAATGTGGGTTTTGTGAGTTTGATTAGATGATGATTGAATTATGTTTATTGTAATGAATTGCTTAGTTTTATATTCCTTTATGTCAATTGATGATGAATTGTTGGAAATTGATCAGTGGTGATTAAAGCTTTGATAATTGATGAGTTCATCCTAATTCCTAGCCTATGGTAGTAGAATTGGCAATGATTGGTATGATCCACTTATGGTGGCGGTGTTTACCTTCTTGTCTATATATCTATATGTTACTATCATGGCCTTAAAGGCAAATTGATTTTGTGAAGTGTGGTTATGATGATCACACATGTGAAGCTATATGCCTAGTCTTCCTTTATGGTACACGATCTAGGGTGTATTGATAGTGTTATGAACATGTGAATAAGGATGTTATGGTTAGATGGTTTATACGTTTGACATTGATGAAGTCTAATGATGATTGACCCCTACCTAAGTACCCTATATGAATGTGTGATATTAGCCAATGTTAGGAGTCTTGGATGTAATGTGAAAGTGTCTTGCTTCCTATGCTATTATGTGGTGTGTGGTCTATTCTTGAATGTGCATTGTAGTCTTAAGAGGGTGGCTACCTCAATGGTATGTTGATAGTCATTATGTGATCATGTTGACCAATTTACACACACTCACACCTCATGCAAGTTTATAAGTAATATAGGTTCATGATGTCTAAAAAAAGGATAATTCTCATATGCACTAATGTCTACTACTATGCATGTAAAGTATATGTAGATGAAGAATGATGTGTATCTTAACTAGGATTAATTGATAGGTGTACTAGTATGGACAAGGGTATGGGACCTTGTCTATGCATTGCACATGTGTGCCTTGATAGGAAAGTTCCTAGGATGATTCTCTATGTACATGAATATGATGCATGAGTAAGTTAAGAACATGTCTTATATGGTATGATATCAGGCATATGTATGATGAAGTATGAAAATGTGTAGTGTCTAAATGTATTTATATGAAAGGATTGCTTATATAGTTACACCTATACACTTATGCATGAATGAAGTGAAGTATGAACATGTGTGGTCTAAAAGTGTCTATGTGAAAGGTCTTCTCACATGTAATACCTCTAAAACTACTTAGGTGAAACTAGAACCTAACGCTTGTGTATTTATGTTTTGAAGTCCTAAAATGGGTTATAATGAGATTAGGAGGCAGTGGTTAAAGTTTCATGAAGTTTGGAGGTCAAACGTCCAAGAACGTCTATGACGTTCGAAAGGTTTGCCTTGAAACGACCTTGTGTTTCTTAGTATGTTTTGTGTAGTTTTACATGTTTATTTTTGATGAATTTGATGTGAGAGGTCCTAAACTTGTATACGAACATATTCGGATTGGAAACGTCCGGGCAAACATCCTCAAGGACCAACCAAGGGTCCTTGAGGAAGGACCCATCAATTGAGCCAAAAGCTGTCAAACCAACCTAACCTACGGAAGGCAGTCGACGCCCCGTAGGTGAGGGGCGTAGGTTGACACTTAGGCGTCAGAGGTTGTTCTACATTTGGACCAGCCTCTGACCCAAACCACGGACCAACATGACGGTTCGTTGGTTGGGTGACGGGACGTAAGTGACCAACCCTTGATAGTGGTCTGCAGCCTACGCAGTTCACTGTAAAGTGAAGGGGTGAATTAAATTCACCCCACGTCCAAATAAATGTTTGGGAGGTTTCCTAAGGGTATATCTAGGTATTTTAAGTAGCTTTATAAGTCCTAAACACCTAGATGAATTCATTATTCCAAATCTAAACCCAAAATCATTAAGAAACTCTCTAGAACTCCATTGAAGTCAAAACTCAAGATAGAGCTTGGATTGAAGATTGGTTGGTGATTCTTAATCAATTTTTCATAAAATTCGTGGTCTAGCATCAATTGAGGTGTGGTTCTTCATCCTTGAAACTCTTTTCTTCAAGGAGCCAAACTTCAAAGTAATGTCTAAAGTCTTTCAAAGATGAAATTGTCCAATTTTGATATCTATCCATGGGTTCTTGCATAAAACGTTTTGAATCATTATGTATTGATTGAATTGATGTTAATTTGATGGTTTTTACCTAATTACTCTATGAACCCATGTAATTCATGAACCCTAGTTTTGGACTACTTTGTGGGTGACTTGATCATGCCTTAATGCTATTGAATTCTTATGTAGTTTGATTAGGGCTATTGAATTCTTATGTAGTTTGATTATGATAGAATCATGTTAGAATTGTTAGTATTTTGCCCTAAATTCATAAATATATGTTGAATTATCTTTGATTCATTGTCAATTGTAAGTATTGAATTGAATTGGTGATCATGGCCATGGGTAAGGGCCTTTGAGTATTGTGTTGGATGATTTAGCTATGGATTGAAGTGGTGAGAGTGGATTGGTGGTACGCTGCCCTAATTCTCTTTATTTTATGTAATGTAGGTCTTGAATTATGTTGTGATTGCTATGGTCCACTTATGATATTGGCGTCGTCGGCATTACTTGATGTATAATGATGGTTTGTGTAGTTGATTTATGTGAAGTATGATCATATTTGTTGTCACATCCTGGGAGCACCCCCTAGAAGTAACATGGCGTACTTGACCTCTCAGAGGTCTTATACAAGCCCATAGTTATCATTTATCACACTGACATAGTAAATTTAACGGAAAATTAAAAACTTTTCGTAGCAAATCATATGCCAGAAACTTTACTTCACCATAAGTGGACCATACCACACAATGCAATACAAGGCTTCATCAACTACAATACTATAAGAAAAGTAGAGAAGAAGAGCCATTCTTACCACTTCATTTAGCCTTTGGTCATCATTGACCATTACTACTCCTTCACCAATAATTCAAGTATAGGGCAGTAGCTAAAGTACCATAATCATAAAAGAAACCATATACAAGTCGTTACAAGATCATATTACAATCTTATACAATACATCACATATATACTAGAAAGTAGAAGAACATAGTTCTTTAACCCAATTCACTTGCATCGATATTCAATAACCATTTATCAACAATAGACATGTAGTGCAGTAGATAAAGAGATCATTACTCAAACGAAATCATGCTTTATCTACCCTAACAATTAGATCATGTCATATACATTACAATATTTACTTTATAGGCTAAAAGAGTCTAAATCAATCTTTACCAATTCCATGGTTATCTATTCATATTAGATCAATTATACCTGATTATCATCACATTATACATATAGGCAGTAGCTAAGGCAATTCACCATATTTGAAGCACATAACAACCCACCTAATCATCAAGATCACAAGTTACTACTTAGTAGCTTAGAAGCACCTAGATCAATTAAACCAAGCCTTCTTTACTTTGATCATACCATATTTATATTCACAATTCAACCAATTTATTAACCTAAGGCAGTAGCTACTAGAACCACAACATAATCAAATTCCACTTTTATTTATAAAAAGGTCAACATTACATTGAACTCCTAGATTTCTACTAGGCATGTTCGATTCTTCACACATTGATCCACATGGATACTTCATCATCAATTCATCATTAATTCACGTAAATAACAGTATATATAAGCAATTCAACGTAAGAGTATCACAATTTAACCATTAACAAGCCATGATCACAAAGCCCATGCAAGGACTAAATCGATTTAGGAAAGGACATGGGTTCATAATGCAATTGGATTCAAATTCATGTTTAAACCAATACATTAACATCAATTCATCATGATTTAACCATTAAAAACGTTTTTAGAAAGAACCCATAGCTAGATTGAAGAAGAAGAACTTTGATCATGAAATCTCTTTTGAAACTTTGAGATTAACTCTCTAGATGGAAGGATAACTAGAGATGAAGGATCACCATACCTTTATCTAGTTGAAATACTTTAAAACTTGGTGAAGAACCCATAAGAATCCAATCTTCAAGCTGTTCTTGAGCTTCAACAACAATGGAGGTTTCTAGGGAGAATTGGTTTTGGAGGGAAGGTTCAATTTCGTGAGAAGGGATTGGGAATGGGATGTTTACGTTTTACATGACTTATATACACCCAAAAATAGATAAATAAACCTATCAGAGTCAGGTTAGGATGTGGGGTGAATTTCCCATTCACCCCTTAAATAAAACAATCGCAAGACAGCAATTACAAGCCACCATCGACGGACCACCATCGACTGGCCGTTGGTAAATCGACTAGCCGTCCTTTGGCTTCCGTCGATTGGGCCTTGGACTGTTTTTGGGTTGAGAACTGACCAGGATAAGTGTTAATCGATGATATCTCACCAACGGGCCGTTGGTCAACCAACTGGCCGTCGTTTGGTTAAGTCGATTGACACTGCCAAGGCATGTCTCGACCAGCCTTGGGTCCTTTTTGTGAGCCCTTTTGCGGGGCCCTTTAGAAGTCATACCCGGACGTTTCCAATGTAAATACAACCCTTAACAAGTTGTGGACCTTATACATAAGTTTCACCCAAAACAAATACTTGCAACTCATCCAAACATGCAAGGCCCCATCAAGACACACATGAACGTCTCAAGGGCTAACTTTCGAACATCTTAGACGTTCTTGGACGTTTGATATCCAAACTTCACGAAACTTCATATATTGACTAAAAGCATCTTTATAACTCATTTTAATACTTCTTTATCTCATTTTATACCATTGTAAGCATGCATAGACATATGAGGCACATAGGTGATAATCGTCGAATGACTTGGTCGTCCCTTGACGTTTGACTTCCAAATCACCTCAATTTTTGCACACTGCCTCAAAACCATATTATAATCCATTTTAGGACCTTAGAACCTTAATACAAACATGTTAGTTTCCATACAGCCTAACTCATTTTGGGGGTCTTACAATATCCCCCACTTGGGAACATTCATTCTCAAATGACACCTAGAACACTTTAATCACAACAAGGACTTCAATGCATCATCAAGAAGTTCATCATATTCATAATATCATCACATAAAAGTTAATGCACCAAACTTACAGGGAACACAACTTCCAATCATTTTAGCACTCAATGCACAAGATCAAGCAAAACTTTCATTCACTCACTCTTTAATGTATCAAACACAAAGGATCGTATCGTGTTCATAGGAGTATCATACTTCTCCTAATCATAACATGGTCATTACACTTCATTTTATTAAGAGTTCATTATGTAAGGCCACATATAGGAAGATTACAACAACATTGAAAACAAGTAGGCACTCATACTTCCATGCACATAGACTTGAGTAAGATAGGTTGACAATGGATTCTTATAAGTTAGACCTAGAGCTATGCGGGTCATACTCAACCATACCATGCTTAGTTGTGTCCATGGAGGAATGTCCATCTCCTCAACACACTTACATGTATCATGAGCTCACACCCAAGCAAATGCACAAAGGCCATCTTTACTGTAATATGAGAAATTCTCAACTTTTAAAACCAAGGCATGCTCATGTTTTCTTCCTAGTGAAGTCTAAATGGTAAGTTACACCGAATACATCACAACAAATAGGAAACCATTTCACAAAATTTCAAATTCTAACATAGTATTCACCTTCACAGTAAGCATCCTTTAGGAAAAACAATACAAATCATAGGCACACACATGAACACTTAGCTAAACATGCTTTCACTTTTCAAGAGTGAGCCTACAATCATGCTTCCCAAACCATACAAGTCACATAGTTTTCAAGAGACTCAAAATATTTCTTGTTAAAGAGACTCAAATTTTTATTATAAGGCTAAACATTACACCTCACAAGTGACTAAAACCAAGTTTCTTACCTTACCTCATGAAGTCAAATTCTCAATTTAGCATGTTAAGATGCACCATACAAATGAGAAAACATGGATTTTATCAAAATTTCCCCTTATGCACTTTGGAATATTAAAAATATCCTTAAGGTAATGCCAATCAATACATACCAAACATATAAAGTTAATGCAATTCATACTTTATGCAAGACTATATTCATGAACAAGTTCATCAAGACTTCACTAGATTCAAGTTCAAACAAAAATAGAAGGACAAAGTAGAAAATATCTACAACCTTACTATTCCATCACCATACCCCACTTAGGGTAAACCCAATTAAGAGTAACTTAACCCAACCTTAAGAGGATCTTAACTTAACAACATTCATTTTTCATTACTTAAAAGTGATTATTATTTAGAAGAAATTTAAAGTAAGTCAAACAAGATATTCTAAACTTCATCTCCTAGGTAATTTATCCCCAATAATCAAGTTAGGTCATACCATTCAACCACATAAGGTTTTAATACAATACACTAGACACCAAGGTCATACATCATTAGGGAAACCAACAAGGAGACTTAGCCATAAAATTTCATCATTTTCTTTAGACTTCACAGTAAGGTGACTTCTAGGTCACTAAAACCTACATCATCACCGTACCAAGACAAACATACTACCTTAACACCTAGGATCAAGTCTATACAAGGGACTCCAATACATTCTAGGCAACTTATCAATGACCACATATATACAAAGGGAACCATTGAAACACTTTTAAGCACATATTCTTAGGGTAGCATGCTTCCATAGGTAGTCACTACACATTTTAAAGCTCAAATCATAATATTAAGCTACCAACATGTAAAACCATATAGTAACACATCATTCCAAAAAGAAACTCATGTCAACCATAATAACTTCTAACATGCTTTAACCATATCATGACATAAATTTCTCAACATAACATGCTTATTCACATAAATCTCATACCTAGCCATAAATGACATCACATCATAAAAACATGTCAAGATTCACCTTCACACATACTCATTCAACCATAAAACCAAGTTAAGCATTAACTCACCTTTTCTCCCTCAAGCATAGAGTTATAATCTCATCCAAGCAATCACATCTAAAAGTCCACCGGACAAGAAAACATAAGAGAGATCTTATAGAGTTAAGTTCTATGGCACGATGTGAGAATGATGAAGAAGGGAAACTCTATCGTCTTATAGCCTCTAATATCATTTGATGATGTCGCGACTCACCACCATTGAACACGAGACTCTACTAGACGTGACAATATGAGACTTTTAGAACCTAAAACCACTTTTTAAACCTCATGGTCTGATACCACGTTTGTCACATCCGGTGAGCACCCCATAGAAGTAACATGGCATACTTGACCTCTCGGAGGTCTTATACAAGCCCATAGTTATCATTCATTGCATTGACATAGTAAATTTAGCGAAAAATTTAAAACTTTTCATAGCACATCATATGCCAGAAACTTTACTTCATATATATAAAATATCATATTACATACTAAACCTTAAGTCTCTTTGCCATCTTAGACTCAATCAACATTAGAGTGCATTAGGGACACGACCTTTAAAGCACATTACATAACTATACAATATTTTAAAACTTTATAGTAAGACATAAGTAGGAGGTCCTTGAACTTAAGGATTCCTTTCATTGAGCTTGGGATTCATCTATCAAGCTATTAACCATTCAAGACATCCTTTAAGCATCCATAACCTACACTTTGTGTAAAAATTAGAGAAGAATGAGATTAGTACAAGAATGCACTAAGTATGACAACCATGCAAAAACATGCATTTAAAAGGGACATTTTCTTGAAATCATACTTCATGCCTTTTTGAGTAAATCTTCATAAAACCTTTATGTAATAGCATTTATATCATTCACATACTTTATATAAACATATTCAAAGGCCAAACATTTCATAAGATAACATATAGAATTTATTACATTTTCAAGTCACATTACAGTGAGTTATTCCTACTTTACAGTGAACATTCCTTCCTTTTATTCATTAACTTCCCAAGTAACCCTCTAGTGATACTTGGTGCAATGCATCACTTTAAGGCCACAAGGAAACCATACATACAATCTACACAAGACAACACATACCATTATAGAAGTATAGTACAACATAGACATATTCAAGCCAAGACTATAAGGACATTATAGTGGACTCCAAATCATGATGCACATATACTTATTTTACTTCACATAGAACCTTATAAGACATAACTCATGCCCCCAATCTAAGTCTACTAGTGCAATGTACATGTAAAGCCCCATAACCTCACACATACTTAGTAAACCTATCATGAGACCACAAGCCTGTACATCCAAGTCGTACTTCAACATAGTAACAGAAGACAACTTCATTTATGTCAAGCAAGACCTTCATCATATATTCAATAAGATCAACATCATGCATATAGACTCATACCATGCACATTTTCATAACAAGTAGACCAATACTACAAAGTCATGCATAAAGAACATATACAAAGTGACATGCATTAGAACACCTTCCTAGGATTTCCCTCAAGAGTTACTTGTGCAATGTATAGGTGAAGTCCCATACCCCCACCTACACTAAGCAACTACCCTTAGGTTATCCTAGTTAGGTTCCTTCCATTGCTCATTTTACTTTAGGGAAACTATAGCCTTAACCGACATAGACCATGTAATGCTAAACATGGAATCCGGTGTCATAAACCCTACACCGAAAGAAGGTGGTCTACCGGCCAAAGTAGAACTAAACATGACATAACTTTTTAGGTGAATCCACTATCTAGTATCCTATGGTGGCAACATAGTTTATGGAACTTTGGGGCAATCATGGAAATATCACTCTACACCCGTTTTGGGTTATGAGGCTATCCACCCCGTGAGATTTATGGTAGACCTACCTTTCCTCATTGGAAAGGGACACACACTCATATACAAGTTCACTCGGTGCTAAGCTAAGTTCCCTTTATTGAAAAAGCCTTTACTATCATTTCCTTATAAAACATAGGTTTAGGAGAGTCATCCCCTCATATGCTTAACTTATAGGTCATAGATGAAAGTTCATCAACCTAAATCATGTGAGGAATCCCTTTACATGAACATAGCATATGTAAAGCACCATCTAGTTGAGGGTACACATGAATACACCTTGCAAGGCCCCTCTCTTGACTAGATCTTGATACATGTGTGTGCGAATACTTATATGTGAACAAACCTTTCACATAACACATAATTGCTACACATGGACATACATCATTTCATTCATGCATATGTGTACAAGTATAACTATATGAACCATGCTTTGATATAAACACAATTAGACATTAGGTATAATCATACTTCATCATTCCACATACTTCAGATTATACCATATAAGAAATGTTCATAACACACTTTCATGGACTCAAGCTTAGCATGCATAATAGTAGACATTAGTGAATATGATAACTACCTTTCATTTAGACACCATGACCTATACTACTTGTAAGCATGCATGTAGAGTGAGTGTGTGTACATTGATCAACATGATCACATAATGTCCATCAACAACACATTGAGGCAGCCACCCTCTTAAGACCATATTACACTTTCAAGCATAGACCACACAACACAATTTAGCATAGGAGGCAAGCTAACTTCATATTACACTTTAAGACTCCTTAACATTAGCTATTCACACATTTACATAGGGGTACATGAGTAGGGGTCATCAATCATTAACACTTCATTAATGGCAGCACCTACACATGATCCTAACATAACCATTTACATGCTTATAACAATAGTAACATAACCTAGATTCACAACTAAAGTAGAAGACTAGGCACAAGTTACACATAAGGTGATCATCATAACCTCTTATTCATATATTCATCGATTTTCCTTCAAGGTCATTGTCAACACATATATAATTACAATAAAGTAAACACTGTCACCATATGTGTACCATACCACACAATGCCATACAAGGCTTCATCAACTACAATACTATAAGGAAAGTAGAGAAAAAGAGCCATTCTTACAACTTCATTTAGCCATTGGTCATCATTGACCATTACTACTCCTTCACCAATAATTCAAGTATAGGACAGTAGCTAAAGTACAATAATCATAAAAGAAACCATATACAAGTCGCTACAAGATCATATTACAATCTAATACAATACATCACATATATACTAGAAAGTAGAAGAACATAGATCTTTAACCCAATTCACTTGCATCGATCATCAATAACCATTTATCAACAATACACATGTAGGGCAGTATCTAAAGAGATCATTACTCAAACGAAATCATGCTTTATCTACCCTAACAATTAGATCATGTCATATACATTACAATATTTACTTTATATCTATTCATATTAGATCAATTATACCTGATTATCATCACATTATCAATATTGGCAGTAGCTAAGGCAATTCACCATATTTGAAGCACATAACAAACCACCTAATCATCAAGATCACAAGTTACTACTTAGTAGCTTAGAAGCACCTAGATCAATTAAACCAAGCCTTCTTTACTTTGATCATACCATATATATATTCACAATTCAACTAATTTATTAACCTAATGCAGTAGCTACTAGAACCACAACATAATCGAATTCCACTTTTATTCATAAAAAAAAGGTCAACATTACAGTGAACTCCTAGATTTCTACTAGGCATGTTCGATTCTTCACACATTGATTCACATGGATCCTTAATAATCAATTCATCATTAATTCACGTAAATAACAGTATATATAAGCAATTCAACGTAAGAGAATCACAATTTAACCATTGACAAGCCATGAACACAAAGCCCATGCAAGGACTAAATCGATTTAGGAAGGGACATGGGTTCATAATGCAATTGGATTCAAATTCACGTTTAAACCAATACATTAACATCAATTCATCATGATTTAACCATTAAAAACGTTTTTAGAAATAACCCATGGCTAGATTGAAGAAAAAGAACTTTGATCATGAAATCTCTTTTGAAACTTTGAGATTAACTCTCTATATGGAAGGATAACTAGAGATGAAGGATCATATAACGCCCTAAAACCAACTACGGAGAACTAGAGCTTCGTAAGTGTTGCTTGAGTGAATTTTATGTTAAACTAAGTTAGTTTAGTATTTCTAAGGTGTGTGTGAAGTTTGGTTGTGTTTGGAGGTCAATCGACCAAGAACATCCATGACGTTCGGAAGGTATGTCTTATAATGTACTTGTGTGTTTTGTGGTGTTTAGATGAGTTTTACGTGTTCGTTTTACTTGGAACTTGCATTGGATATCCATAAGAACTAGACAACTTAGTTTAGGGGTTTAACGTCCGGGCACGACCCCACCTAGGACCCACAAGGGGCCCTAGCTGAAGGGCCCAAGACTTGGGCAAAATCTGCCAAAAAGCAGTGGCCATCGACGACTCTAAGGAAGGTCCGTTGGTCCCTCAACGGTCCGTAGACCTAGGGCGTCGATTGGAACAGTGAGTTCAGTTGTACATGATCCATTTGGAGATAAGTATCCACCAACGAGACCCTACCAATGGTCCGTTTGCTCACAGATGGTCCATTGGTGAAGGTCTCGTCTGTGAGGCCTGCCAAGTCTGTGAAGTTGCTGCCAACTTGGGGTGTTTTATGTAAATACACACCAAGTCTTTTAAGACCCTAGGTGGATAAGTTGAGTGTTTTTAGGTTATATTAAAATAGTTTTAAACCCTATACCTAGACAAGACTCTCACTTCAACATTCAAACTCTCTCTCTAAAAAGAAAACTCTCTCAAAGTCACCATTGAAGCCAAGACTCAAGGAGGGAAAGGAGGGCTGCTTTGGACGTGTTTCTTCACCAAAATTTGTGGGTTTCCTTCTTTTAAAGGTATGGTATCCATTCTTGAATATCTTTTCATTCAAGAATCCAACTTCCTAAAAGGGTTTCAAAAGGGTTTCTAAACTCAAACTTCTTCTAACTTTGATTTCTAGCATGGGTCTTATTGTATTTAAGTTATAATGGTTTAAATGTATTTATCTTGGTTTGAATTGATGATTTGGATGTTAAAACTCCATGAAACTCTTGTTTATGCATACTTCAACCTTTGGCTTGAAAATGGGTTATGTGAGCATGATTTGAGTAGGGTATGAACTTGGGCCTTCTAGTATTTGTCATGTTGGTGTAGCTACTGCCCTAAGGGAATTAATATGGTGAAATATTGATAAATTGCTTATGAGTGATGATGGTTTGATTTGATGTTGAGTTGCTTTCATTATATAGTTCTTATTATGAATTGATATTGAGTGGTATGGACCATCTTATGGATGGCGGTGCTAATTGATGAACTTGATGTTATTTAGTATGTTTTGAATATGTAATCTTGAAGGTATAATATGTGAAATGAACAGATATTGGAAAAGGGGCCTGGTATTGTGTTTAGTGTAGCTTGAATTGCATGTTTGACCTAGTCTATGTCTAAATGAAGTATATGATTATGAGAAGCATGTAGAGTGTGTAACTTGATGAATCAAGGTTAAAGTATGTGTAGAACTTGATGAGAATGAAATGATGCTTATATGCAAGGTGTGCACATGTACCCACACACACACTTTAAAGAATGTATTATGCCAAGTTGAGTAAAAAGGGGAATCTTGAGGTGGACACACTTCATGAGTTGAGATGTAGTGTCTAGTAGCAACCTCTCCATTCCTAGTGAGCTTTATAAGATAGACTATTATGTTGAGAAATCCGTGGGGAGTTATGCCTAGCACCGAGAGGATATGAAGGGGAGGTGGATTACACTTCGTGAGTTGAGATGTTGTAATCCAAAGTACCTCTTGAGATGAGTACTCCTTGTTAGTAGAGAGTGAGTTACTTAGTAGCAATCTCCTTATCCCTTAACTATGTGCACGCATAGGTGTAGCTATTGGAAAAGCCATGTAAACGCTAAGAAACATGATATCAGGATTCAATGTCTAGCTCTCATGGTCTTTGTCGGTTAAGCTAACTCCCACAAAATAATTGATTTGAAACTAATTAATTTGTATATTGTTGATATTGTGTATGTATGTCGTGCAGTGCTCGATCCACATTAGTTACCTAGTAGTAGCACTAAGTGGGAGTAGTAGTATGGGATACTATTCTCACATTGCACTTGGTGTGACCTATACCTACTATGAGAGAAGAGTACTTTCATGAAATCCGTGTGAATGAGTACTATGGTGTGGTGTTATGGATGATTATCGTGGAGTACTTGAGTAAATGGAATCCATTAGGAGCACTAAGTGGGAGTGGTAGTATGGGATGCTACCCTCACATTACACTTAGTGTGACCTATATTTCCATGAGTGTTTTGCATATGTTAGCCAAGGGCGTGGATTTGATTTCCAACGAAGTAAGCCTAAGATTTGGTGGTTTTAAGGGTCGCTTTGGTGTGCTTTGAAGGGAGGTGTAATGAAGATCCCTTCTTGGCTCACCTTAGGGAGTCTTAGGATAACCTTGGGTTAGGGCAACTTCAAAGGAAAAAGAGTTCATATGACTTGGACCGTGCCATCCACTGTGAGGTCTTCATTGTAAGAATTCAAAATGTTCACTGTAATGCTTCATTCAATTTTACTGTAAGTTTAGTAAGTTCATTGTAATGTTCCTTTTACTTTACTGTAAGTTTTGGTAAAGTTACTTTAAAGTGTTCTTTTGGTTCAAAATTATGTGAGTTATTCCTTAAGTGCTAAATGACGATTCTTATGTTGGTTTGTTTCTAAATTCATGAATATTATATTTAAATTGCATGAAAAGTTATTTTACAAAAATATCCCTTTTGGTATGTTTTTGCTTATGCCATACTTAGTACATTGTTGTACTAACCCCATACTTTTATATACCTTATGAGTATAGGTTGGAAGCCTTTTGGAGGATCGGAGTTGAAGCATGGGAATTCTATCAATCAAGAATTGGGTATGTCCTCATATATTCGAGGACATAGTTTTATGTTTCTTAGTTTCATTATTAAGACTTAAATTTGTATTTCCTTTCCATTGTAAAGGGCCGTGTCCCTAAGATTCTAAGTTGTGTCTTTAAGTTGGCTTGTGACGATAAGATTTCCTAGTATTTATGAAAATACTTCCTTTATTATTATTATCGTGAAAAGTTTTAATTGCGCACTACTTTTCATGCTTTATGTTATGAATGCTAGTTAGAGGGCTTGTACGAGAACCCAAAGGGTCAAGTACGTCCAATCACGATTCGAAGGTTTTCCCTAACTTCTAGGGGGTGCTTTCGGGTCGTGATAGATCACCATACATTTATCTAGTTGAAAATCTTTAAAACTTGGTGAAGAATCCATGAGAATCCAATCTACAAGCTGTTCTTGAGCTTCAACAACAATGGAGGTTTCTAGAGAGAATTGGTTTTGGAGTGAAGGTTCAATTTCGTGAGAAGGGATTGGGAATGGGATGTTCACGTTTTAGATGACTTATATACACCCAAAAATAGCTAAATAAACCTATTAGATTCAGGTTAGGATGTGGGGTGAATTTCCCATTTACCCCTTCAATAAAACAGTCGCAAGGCAGCAGTTACAGGCCACCATCGACGGACCACCATAGACTGGTTGTTGGTCAATCGACTGGCCGTTGGTCAATCGACTGGCCGTCCTTTGGATTCCGTCGATTGGACCTTTGCCTGTTTTGTTGAGACCTGCCCAGGCTAAGTTTCAATTCATGAGACCTCACCAACGGGCCGTTGGTCAACCAACTGGCCGTCGTTTGGTTTAGTCGATTGACACCGCCAAGGCAGTGTCTCGACCAGCCTTGGGTCCTTCTTGTGGGCCCTTTTGCGGGGCCCTTTAGAAGTCGTACCCAGATGTTTCCAATGTGAATACAACCCTTAACAAGTTTTAGACCTTCCACATAAGTTTCACTCAAAACAAATACTTGCAACTCGTCCAAACATGCAAGGCCCCATCAAGACACTCATGAACGTCTTAAGGGCTAACTTTCGAACGTCTTAGACGTTGATCTCCAAACTTCACGAAAATTCATATACTTCCTAAAAACATATTTATAACTTATTTTAAGATTTCTTAAGCTCATTTTATACCATTATAAGCATGCATAGACATATGAGGCACATAGGTGACTAATCGTCGAACGACTTGGTCGTCCCTTGACGTTTGACTTCCAAATTACCTAACACTATGAAAACTGCCTCAAAACCATATTATAAGACATTTTAGGACCTTATAATCTTAAGAAAAACATGTTAGTCTCTAGACACCTAACTCATTTTTGGGGTCTTACATTTGTAATACCCTAAAATGAACTAAGGTGAACTAGAGCTTCGTAAATGTTTCATGAGTTAATTTTGTGTAAATATTATTAATAATGATGTCCTTAGTCACTGCATGAAGTTTGGTGACATTTGGAGGTCAAACGTCCATGAAGTTCGGAAGTTATGCCTTAGAAAGTGCTTGTGTGTCCTCATGTGTTTTAGCAAGTTTTACGTGTTCGTTTTAATTGAAATTGATGTGGGATATTACTAAGACTTAGATTACCATGTTTAGAGGTTTAACTTCCTGGTACGACTCCGCTTAGGACCCATAAGGGGTCTTAGAAGAGGACCCAAGACTTGGCAACCAAGCTGCCAAAATTTGGCAATCGACGCCCATCAGTCTACTGACCGTAGTCAGAACGATGACCCATCATTTGGGGGGCATAGTCCCACACTTAGTGGGAGCTTATACCCCAATAAAGCAACCTCAGTCCCAATGGATGCCCTAGCAGGACGTGCCGTCGACTGGACGACGCCCCGTAGCTAGTGGCCGTCGATGGGTCACTGCAAAAGCTATCACGTTTTACTGCCAAGCTTGGGGTGTTTCATAAATTCACACCACATATTTTATGAACCTAGGATTATTATTTTGGGGTTTTTAAAGTAGATTAAATTGGTTTTAAGTCCTAGACCTAGACAAGACTCTCATTTCATATATTCAAACTCTCTCTCTAAAGAAAGAATCTCCCAAGCCCCATAGAAGATTGGACTCAAAGAAGGGATTGGAGGGCTGGTGGTGGACGTGTTCTTCATCAACATTAGTGGGTTTCCTTCTCATTAAGGTATGGTAGTCATCCTTGAACTCTCTTACATTCAAGGAGTCATTTCTAAAAGATTTGAAAAAGGGTTTTCAAACTCTATCTTCTTCTATCTTGACTCTAAGCATGGGTCTTCATATAAAAATGTTTTAATGATTCAAATGTGTTGTCTAAGCCCCTTGTTGTTTTCCCCTAATATTGTATGACCATTGGTGTCTATTGTATGGTATGAAAACCTTATGTGGATGAATGGTATGATCTAACTTGATGATTGAGGATGATTTGCATAAAATGATAAGGTTTAGAATACCTTGGTATTACTATGTTGACTTACTGTAAAATCCTTTTTAAATGGTAATCACTTGTAATTGTTGAAATATGAAATGTTGTTAAGTTAAGATCCTCTTAAGGTTGGGTTAAGTTGCTCTTAATTGGGTTTACCCTAAGTGGGGGATGGTGATGAAATGGTAAGGTTGTCGATATTTCTACTTTGTCCGTCTATTTTGCCTGAACTTGAATCTAATGAAGTCTTGATGAACTTGTTCATGAATATAGTCTTGCATAAAGTATGAATTGCATGACCTCTACATGTTTGGTATGTCTTGATTGACATTACCTTAAAGATATTGTGAAGATTCCAAGGTGCATGAATGGGAAATTTGATAAAATCCATGTTTTCTCATGTTTATAGTGCATCTTAGCATGTTAATTGTGAATTGACTTCATGAGATAAGATAAGAAACTTGGTTTTAGTCACTTGTGAGGTGTAATGTTCAGCCTTATAATGAAAAGTTGAGTCTCATTAAAATGAAATATGTTGAGTCTCTTGAAAACTATGTGATTTGTATGGTTTGGAAAGCACGATTTTAGGCCCACTCTTGAAAAGTGAAAGCATGTTTAGCTAAGTGTTCATGTGTGTGCCTATAATTTGTATTGTGTTTCCCAAATGAGGCTTACTGTAAAGGCTAGTGCTATGTTAGAATTTGAAACCTTGTCAAGTGGCTTCCTATTTGTTGTGATGTATTTGGTGTGACTTACCATTTGGACTTCACTAGGAAGGAAACATGAGCATGTCTTGATTTAAAAGTTGATAATTTCTCATTTTAAAAGGAAATCGACCTTGCACTTTGCTAAAGTGTGAACTCATGATACATGTAAGTGTGTTGAGGAAAAGGACATTCCTCCATGGACACAACTAAGCATGGTATGGTTGAGTATGACCTTCATGGAATTAGGTATAACTAATAAAGATCCTTGTTGATTCAATTAATTCAAGACTATGTGCATGGAAGTATGAGTGCCTACTTGCTTTTAAGTATTGTTGAAATCTGCCTAAGTGCTACTTAGAAATGGTTATAAGATGAACTCTTAATAAAATGCAGTGTGATGAAAATGTTATGATTAGGAGAAGTGTGTTCCTCCTATAAACATGATAAGAACCTTTGTGTTTGATGCATTAAAGAGTGAGTGAATTGAAGTTTTGCTTGCTTGTGTGCATTGAGTGCTAAATAATGTGAAGTTGTGTTCCTCGTAATTTTGGTGCATTAAATTCTATGTCATGATGTTATGATTAAGATAAACTGCTCTATAATGTATTGAAGTCCTTGTTGTGATTGAAATGTTCTAAGTGTCATTCGAGGACGAATGTTCCCAAGTGGGGGATATTGTAAGACCCCCAAAATGAGTTAGGGTGTCTAGATCCTAACATGGTTTTCTTCAGGTTATAAGGTCCTAAAATGACTTATAATATGGTTTAGAGGCAGTGTATAAGGTTTGAGGTAAATTGGAAGTCAAACGTCAAGGGTCGACCAAAACGTTCGATGATTAGTCACCTATGTGCCTCATGTGTCTATGCATGCTTAAAACTTGTATGAAATGAGCCTAAAGAGTCTTAAAATGAGTTATATTGATGTTAAATGGTATTATATGAAGTTTTGACAAGTTTGGAGGTCAAACGTCCAAGAACGTCCAAGACGTTCGAAAGATAGCCTAGAGACGTGCATATGTACGTCTTGAAGGGGCCTTGCATGTTTGGACGTGTTGCAGGTGTTTGTTTTGGGTGAAACTTATATGGAATGTCTAAAACTTATTAAGGGTTATATTTACGTGAGAAAAGTCCGGTACAACTTCTAAAGGGCCCCGCAAAAAGGCCCACAAGAAGGACCCAAGGCTGGTCGAGACACTGCCAATCGACGGACCAAACGACAACCAGTTGATCAACCAATGTCCCGTAGGTGAGGTCTAGTTGATTGGTACTTAGCTTGGGCAGGTCTCAAGCCAAAAATTGTCCAAGGACCAATCGACGGAAGCCAATACACGGCCCGTCGAATGACCAACAGCTAGTAGATTGTTCCGTCGATGGTGGCCTGCAACCTGTGCCTGCGTATTGTTTTATAAATGGGCTTAGTGGAAAATTCACCCCACGTCCTAAACTGACTCTAATTGAGTTATTTACCTAATTTTGGGTGTATATAAGTCATCAAACACGTGAACCTCCAATTCCAAATCCCATACACACGTAAGAAATCTTTCCCTACAAATATCTTCTCCCTAGAAACCTCCATTGTTGTTGAAGCTCAAGAACAGCTTGGAGTATAGAATTGCATGATATCTTCACCAATTTTTAGAGGTATTCATGTATATAAATGTATTGTGATCTTCATCTCTAGTTATCCTTCCATCTAGAGAGTTAAATCTCAAAGTTTCAAAAGAGAAAAACATGATCAAACATCTTCTTCTTCAATCTGCCATGGGTTCTTTCTTAAATTGATTTTAAAGGCATAATATGATTGTGTTAGTGATTATCTACTGATCTGGACTTGGTTTTGAATCCAATTGCATGATGAACCCATGCTCTCTCACAAACTCGATTTTAGTCTATGTATGAGTTTGTGATCTTGATTTGTTATCTATTGAATTGTGATTCCATTACGTTGAAGTGGTTATATCTACTGTTATTTACATGAATTACTGTTGAATTTATGTTGAAGGATCCATATGGATAAATGTATGAAGAATTCCACATGACCACTATATGATCTATGTATTCACTATAAGGTTGTCTTTATGTCGATTGTTGTAAGACTTTGGATTACGTTAAGTTACTTGTAGCTACTGTTTTAGGTTATATAATGATTGAATTATGGATAGGAATCTCGTATGATCAAAGTAAAGAATGATTGGCATGAATTGATCTAGTCCTTCTAATCTATCGATTGAAAATACTATGTATGTGATGTGGTCTATATCTTTAGATTATGTGAAGCATTATTTCTTTGAGTAATGGTATAATTAGATACTGACTAACATGTACAATATAGTTAAAATATAATTGATGAGCAAGGCCTTAGAGAATCAATAGTATCGTCTAATTCCTCTGTAGTCTAGCGAACTAATAAGCCTAATGCCTATGTTGGAAGCTTGATCTTGAAGTGCTTTAAGCATGATTTCGTTATGACTAAGTGTATGATTAGCTACTGCCTTTGATTTATATTATTGATAAAATATGACCTATAATCCATGTAAGTGAAATTGGTTGATGGTCTATGTCCTTCTACATTCTAACATGTTAATGATATGTTGTATTAGTTTGTAGTATGGCTTTGTAGTAGCTTGTGCATGATTTCTTATATGATTATTATGTTTTAACTATTGCCTATACTTGTGGTATTGATGAAATAGTAGTAATGATCAATGATGACCAAAGGCTAAAGGATTGGTAAGAATGCTTATCTCTTCTACTTTTCTATATTAATGTAGTTGATAAAGCCTTGTATGGCATTGTGTGGTACGGTCCATTTATGGTGGCGGTGTTTACTTTATTTTCATTATATATGTGTTGACCATGGCCGTGAAGGCAAATTGATGAACATATGAACATGTGCTCATGATGATACTATGAGAAGTTTATGCCTACTTTCCTATTCTAGTTGTGATCTAGGTTGTATGGCTATTGTATAAGCATGTGTATATCCATGTTAGGGTAAAGTATAGGTGATGCCATTGATGTGTTAAAATGGTTAATAATCCCTTACCTATGTACCCCTATGTGAATGCATGAATAGTACAAGTTAGGAGTGTTAAGTGTAATATGAAGTTGACTTGTCTCCTATGCTATTGTGTGTTGTGTGGTCTATGCTTGAAAGAGTATTATGGTCTAAGAGGGTGGCTGCCTCAATGTGTTGTTGACAGCTATTATGAGATCATGTTGACCAATGTACACACACACTCACTTTACATGCATGTTACAAGTAGTATAGCTCATGGTGTCTAAATTAAAGGTAGTTCTCATATTCACTAGTGTATGTAACTATGTATGTTAAGATGATGTTTATGAAAGTACGATATCTGTTTCGTTAGCTAGGATGATTTGATAGGTGTACTAGTATGGGCAAGGGTATGAGACTTTGCCTATGCATTGCACATGTGTACCTTGATAGGATAGTTCCTTGGTTGGTTTCTATGTGCATGAATATGAATGTATGGTCATGTGTGGTCTTAATGTGTTATGTGAAAGGTTTGCTCACATATATATATATATATATACACACACATGTATGAAGATCTAGTCTAGAGAGGGGCCTTGAAAGATGTATTCATGTGTACCCTAAACAAGATGGTGCTATACATATGCTATGTCCATGTGAAAGGATTTCTCACATGAATTAGGTTGATGAACTCTCATCTATGACCTATGAGCTAAGCATATGAGGGGATGACTCTCCTAAGCCTATGTTTTATGAATAAACGTTAATAAAAGCTTTTTCAATAAAGGGAACTTAGCTTAGCACCGAGTGAACTTGTATAGTAGTGTGTGTCCCTTTCCAATGTGGAAAAGGTAGATCTACTATAAATCTCATGGGGTGGATAGCCTCATAACCCAACAAGGGTGTAGAGTTGATATTTCCATGATTTCCCCCAAGTTCCATAAACTATGTTGCCACCATAGGATACTAGCTAGTGGATCCACCTAGGAAGCTATGTCATGTTTGGTTCTACTTTGACCGGTAGACCACCTTCTTTCGGTGTGGGGTTTTATGACACCGGATTCCATGTTTAGCATCACATGGTCTATGTAGGTTAAGTATATAGTTTCCCTAAAGTAAAATGGACAATGGAAGTAAATAACTAGGACCCTAACTAGAATGACTTAAAGGATGTTACTTATGATAGGTGGAAGTAATGAACCCATCTAGACATTGCACAAGTATCTCCTTAGGAAGTTCTAGGAAGGTGTTGTAATGCATGTGTCTATGTATATGTTCTTTATGCACGACTTGGTAGTATTGGTCTACTTGTTATGAAGATGTGCATGGTATGAGTCTATATGCATGATGTTGATTTTATTGACTATATGATTAAGGTCTTGTATTGACATGAATGAAGTCGTCTTTACTTACTTATTAATGTATGACTTGGATGTAAATGCTTGTGGTCTTATGATAGGTTTACTAAGTATGTGTGAGGTTATGGGGCTTCAAATATACATTGCACTAGTAGACTTAGAGTAGGATTATGAGTAAGGTCTTATAATGCTTTGATGAGAAGTAAAATAAGTATATGTGCATAATGACTAGGAGTTCACTGTAATGTCCTTATAGTCTTGGCTTAACTACGTCTATGTTGTACTATACTTCTTTGATAGTATGTGTTGACTTGTGTAGATTGTATGTATGGTTTCCTTGTGGCCTTTAGGTGATGCATTGACCAAGTATCACTATAGGGTTACTTGGTAGGTAGACGAGTTAAAAGAAAAAAGCTCACTGTTAAGGGGAAATGAGCTCAATGTAATGTGACTCAAAAATGTCATAAATTCTATATGTGATCTTATGTAATGTTTGGTATTTGAATATGTTTATATGAAGTATGTGAATGATATAAATGCTATTGTCTAAAGGTTTTATGAAGATTTACTCAAAATGGCATGAAGTATGATTTCAAGGAAAAAGTCCCTTTTTAATGCATGTTTTTGCATGGTTGCCATACTTAGTACATTCTTGTGCTAATCCCATTCTTCTCTACTTTTTACACAAAGTGTAGGTTATGGATGCTTAAAGGATGTATTGAATGGTGAAGAGCCTGATAGATGATTCCCAAGATCAATGAAAGGAATCCTTAAGTTCAAGGATCTCCTACTTATGTCTTTAATGTAAAGTCTTTAAATATTATATAGTTATGTAATGTGTCTTATGGGCCGTGTCCCTAATGTACTCTAATGTTGTTGAGTCTAAGATGGCAAAGAGACTTAAGGTCAATATATGTATTATGAGTTATGTTTTATATATATGAAGTAATGTTCTAGCATATGATGTGCTATGAAAAGTTTTAAATTTTCCGCTAAATTTACTATGTTAATGCGATGAATGATAACTATGGGCTTGTATAAGACCTCCGAGAGGTCAAGTACGCCATGTTACTTCTAGGGGGTGTTCCCCGGATGTGACAAACGTGGTATCAGAGCATGAGGTTTATAATGTGGTTTTAGGTTTTAAAAGTATCATATTTCCACTTCTAGTAGAGTCTCGTAGCATTGGTGGTGAGTCGCGACACATAATATGGTACGAGAGGCTATAGGACTGTAAGGTGAAAGTATGTGTTCTTATATAGACATTAGGTGATCATGTTAGACTAGGACTATGTCCTTATGTGTGTAGTATTAGGATCGATGTATGATTCTTCCTACTTGGTTATATAAGTTTATGAAGGTCATATTGATGATATTATAGTAGTGAATGGGGTGATCCATAGATGATGTTGGTTATGCCTTGTGCTTCTAGAATTATATGTTATATGTGAAGTATGTGTATGTCTTATTTTGGTAGACTTGTGTCCGTACTTGATACATATATAATGTGAATATGACTTATTGACTTAGTATGCTTAAGACTCTTAGGCCTGTATGTGTGATTGACATGTGACCTTGAACATTGCTAAGAAGGTCCTTTATATGGAACCTTCATCGTAGATTTTAGGTTATCATATCCTTTAAGTTGAAAGCCGTAATGGTGTCCTTCTTGTGTGAATGGTGAACTTATGGTTGGTTGTCTGGAACGGCATGAAATCATCCTTAGGAAAGTCATTGATCTATCCTCTTAGCCATTGTAGGTAGCCTTAATGGACCATCTTTGGTAAGGTGAAATGTGATTGGGTTATGAACTAGATAGAACCTCTTCATGTGATCCTTTAGGTCAATTACTCTATGAGAACAAAGGCTAGCACTGAGTGAGTATGGTTTGGGAAGTTTCTCTATATAAGATGACATTACAGAACAAAGAAACCCTTCATATTCCTTAACCATGTGCCTACATGGGATGTGTCCTAGTTCTACCATTGGCCCGTAGAACAAACCTCCATCGGAGTAGGTTCATGACTCCGAATTCCATGCATAGCTAGTATGGTCTATGTCGGTTATAGCCTATTCTCATCATATGTGATACCGACTAGTATTGAAGAAGTTCTATGAAGTTTAGGTGGTGGTATGGGACACTATCTAGACATTGCACGATTAGGCTTTGAAGATGTTAGTGAGTGAGTCCCTATTTAAGTACTTACCTAGAGTAGTTTAAGGATTGCCTAGTTAAGGTGTGAAGGGGGCATAAAGTATGGTCTCTTCATGTCTTACCTAGGGAAGTCTTAAGAATGACTCTAGATAGGAAAGTTGGTTGCTAAATTAGACATGATCTAAACATAGGTAGTCTTAAGGATTATTAAGGTAAATCTTGGAGAGGGTGTATGTGCGTTCTCTTCTTGAATTACTTAATTAAGTCTTTTGATAATATTTGTGTAGAGAATGTCATATTATATATATATATGTTATGTTGTGTAATGAGAATGATCTTATCCTAGATACTCTAAAGGATCTCTTAGGTGTGTGTGAAGGGATTGTATAGGCAGTCGCTTCATAACTCACTCAAGTGAGCCTTAGAATCATCTTAGGTAGGAGGACCTCATATATATGTGTTTTGAATGTATTTTAATGCTATATTTTGATATGTGAATTTTAGATGAACTTACTGTGAAGTCACTGTAGGCTCACTGTAATGTTACTGTAACCTTCATGTAATGTGACTATTGTAACACCCTAGAACGAACTAAGTGAAACTAGACCCAAGCATGTGTTTGAGGAGGTCTTAAAGTCCTTAAAGGGTTTATAATGATGTCCTTAGGCAGTGTATGAAGTTTGGTAAGGTTTGGAGGTCAAACGTCCGAGAACGTCCATGACGTTCGGAAGGTACGCCTTAGAAAGTTCTTGTGTGTCCTCATGTGTTTTAGTGAGTTTTACGTGTTGGTTTTGATTGAAATTGATGTGGGATGTTCCTAATACCTAGAAATCTATGTATAGGGGTTTAACTTCGGGGTTTAACGTCTGGGTACGACCCCACCTAGGACCCACAAGGCGCCCTAGAAGAGGACCCCATCCCTTTGGCAGGATGCTGCCAAGCAGTGACCAATGACGGCCACAAGGGACGGACCGTTGGTCAAACGATGGCCCGTCAACCTTGGGCGTCGATTGTCCCTGCAACACCGGTAAAGCCTACACAAAATGGAGGATTAGCCCCAATTAACGGACCCCATCTAAGTGGCGTCGACTAGGCAATGGCCCGTCACTAAAGGGGCGTAGGTTGGCCTGCAAAAAGCTGTCAATTTTCTGCCTTGGCTTGGGGTGTTTGTTAAATTAACCCCAAGTCTTTTATGAACCATGGGTGATTATTTTAGGGTATTTTAGGTATATTAAGAGGGTTCTAACAATAATACCTAATTTTAGACTTCATTTTCAAAAACCCAAAACCCTCCCTCAAGAAAGACTCTCTCAAAACCCAATAGAAGCTTGAACTCAAATAAGGGCTTGGAGGGCTGGAAGTGGACGTGTTCTTCATAAAAAATTAGTGGGTTTACTTCTCATTGAGGTATGGTAGTCATCCTTGAACGCTCTTCCATTCAAGGAGCCACTTCTAAGGAACTTCAAAAAGGGTTTTCAAGCCCTAACTTCTTCTATCTTTGACTCTAAGTATGTGTCTTGCATGAAAATGTTTTAAAGGACTCAAATATGCTATTTCTAATGTTATTTGGTTATTTTAATGCTAAAACTTCAATGAAACCATGTTATTTCTTTTTTTCAACTTTTGACTTATGAAATGGGTATAATGAACACGATTTGATAATGTTGGAGTTATAATTTCTTTATGGTTATATTGTGACTTAGATACTTCCCTAAGGACTATTTAATGATGTATTATTGAGGAATTGATTTTGGGTGGTGAAATCTTGGATTAATGGTAAGTGTGTTACATTGTTTAACTCTTATTATGAAATGCTCTTGAGTGGTATGGTCCATGCTGGTGGTGGTGTTTACTTGAAATATATGAATGTTAATCTACTTGTGTATTGTGAATAAGACCATGAAGGCATATTATGTGAAATAAGATGAAAATGATGTTGTTCTTGTTAATGTGCTTTATGAAGCTTGTTATGTGAACTATGCTAGAGATTAAGTCTAAATGAACTATATGTTTATGTGAAGCATGTAAAAGTATGTGGTGTGATGAATGAAGATGTAATCATGTTTAGAAGTCAATGTTATGAAAATGGTGATTATGTGAAAGGTGTAGTCACATTTACACACACTCATACATTGAATGAATGAATAAATGAAGCTAGAGAATGTGAATGAAAAGGGGAGTTTTGGGGTGAACACTCTTCGTGAGTTGAGATGAAGTGTTTAGTAACAACCCCACTATTTCCAATAGCTTTCTATAATTGGTTGGAGGTTGGATACCCTTCATGAGTTGAGATGTGGTATTACAATGTAACCTCTAGGGATAAGTACCGTTCGTGGGTTAAGATGTTCTAATTAGCTATCCCTTAACCTATAGTAATGCATGTTTAAGACTCCGTGGGGGAATTATGCTTAGCACTGAGAGGATATGAAGAAGGGGTGGTTACACTTCGTGAGTTGAGATGTTGTATTCCAATGTACCTCTTGAGATGATTACTCCTCGTTAGTAGAGAATGAGTCACTTAGTAGCAATCTCCTTATCCCTTAACTATGCGCCCACATAGGTGTAGATATTGGAGAAGCCGTGTAAAAGCTAAGAGAATTACCCTACCCTATGTCACATCCGGGGAGCACCCCCTAGATGTAACCGACGTCGTCATCCTCTTTGAGGACTAAGACTAGCCTCTTAGCATACGTCATTACATTCATAGGTTAAAAATGCAGAAAATTTTAAAACTTTTTGTTTACTTCTACATTGAGGTTTACATAGACCTCTACATACACATAATATATTCATATCGAGTATACATAGACCCTTCTTATAAGAATATTTCATAGTCTTCTACTTTTATTGCACATACAAAATATAAGATAGTCTCATAAGAAGTCTATAACATTGTCTCATATTAAACCATCTAGATAAGAGTATCACAATTTCGGCATAGCCCTTACATCAACAATTATAGCCACATATAGGCTTTACAATTATAGTACCAAAATGAAAGAGAATTAACAAAGTGTATTTTAAGACTAAACAATATCCAACAGGTAAATAATGTCATCGTCCTAGGAAAGTGAGGACCTACCGAACTTTGAAGATAAGAATCCAAGTTGTCTTCAAAGCCTTCCCTAATATCAACGGCCGGATCCTACATCATCAAACATGGGTTAGTACACACTTATACTAAGTATGGGTAAATGCATATAAAACAAGTGAAATAATGCTAAAGAGGACATTTGATCAAACCATACTAAAGTATTTTGAAAAGCCTTATGCACAATTAAGAACCCATATAATCCATAAATCAAACTCATGTACAACACAACACCAACATCAACAAATAATAATCAAGTCAACATATACAAGAGTTCATAACATCATAATATAAGCAAGACCCTTACTCATAACCCACCATTTAGACTACAAGTGCAATGACCAAGCAAAACCCCATAACCTTACTCAATCAAGCAAACCAAACAAAGGATCACAAGTAATGCCCAACTCAACATAACATAGCACCAATAGTAGTCATAATCATATTTAGCAATATAGACCAATAACATGTTCATCAATGAAACTAACATAATAAAGAATCATCAACATGTAAAGTCAACATAAGTATACCATTTACTTTATAAGATCATTATATAATAAGAACATCATTCTAGGACTTCCCTCAAATCCAACTAGTGCTATTGCCCAGGTAGAGTCCCATACCCCTACCTAGACTAAGCCAACCTCTCAAGTCACCCTATCTAGAGTTCACATCATTACTTCATTTTATTTTCGGGAACATTTGCCTTAATCGACATAGACCACAAGATCTAAGTGTGGAATCCGGTGTTGTAAAACTTTACACCGATGGAAGGTGGTCTACCGGACAAAGTACAGCCAAACATAAACGTAGCTTTCTAGGTGGATCCACTAGCTAGTCTTCCTATGGTGTCAACATAGTTCTAGAACTAGGATATATGTATGAACCCTCTACATACCTATGGCATTGGAGCCTCATCTCATGGTAATACATTAGGTGAGTGTCCCTCATAGGGGAGTCAACACCTCATATGGAACTATAGGGTGAATCTTCCTCTATAGGAAGTCAACACCTCCCATTGTCAAGTTCACTCGGTGCTAAGCTAAGTCCCTTTTGAAATGTCTTTGTTTATTAATCATCACTTAATTTAGGTCATATGGCCTATCCCTTGTATAATCAGTAATTTAGCTCAATAGGTATTGCATAGGAATATCCTTTCATGGCAACCCTCACATGTGAGATTATCATATCATCATCATCATTTCATAATAAGGCACATAGGCAAATCATCACCAACCTTATATCATTTCATCTTAAGTATAATCTCACAATCACATAGTCAAGACATTTGAATGAACCTTTTATGGTGACTACCCCTGTGGGTGAGTCGATTGTTGCTAAGAGAGTATATAGAAATTGTCCTATAATGTTGCCTAAATTAGTTACTCATGTGGAGTTAGTAGAACTCAATATGGTTGATTTTGATGTTATCTTGGGTATGGATTGGTTGCATGCTTGTTTTGCATCAATAGATTGTAGAACAAGGGTGGTGAAGTTTAACTTTCCAAATGAACCCGTTTTAGAGTGGAAGGGGGGAAATTTTATTTCTAGAGGTCGTATTATTTCTTGTTTGAAAGCTTGTAGGATGATCTCTAAAGGGTGTTTATACCATATAGTAAGAGTCCAAGATTTAAACTCCGAAATTCCTCCCATTGAGTCAGTCCCTGTAGTGAGGGAATTTCCGGAGGTCTTTCCTAATGATTTTCCCAATATTTCTCCCAAACGGGAAATTGATTTTGGTATCAACTTGCTACCGGATACAAATCCCATTTCAATTCCTCCTTATCGGATGAATCCGGCCAAATTGAAAGAGTTGAAGGCTCAACTCAAAGATCTACTAGACAAGGTCTTCATTCGACCTAGTATTTCTCCATGGGGTGCTCCGGTATTGTTTGTAAAGAAGAAAGATGGGTCCCTTAGAATGTGTATCGAGTACCGTCAACTCAACAAAGTCACAATAAAGAACAAGTATCCTCTCCCTCGAATTGATGATCTATTTGATCAACTCCAAGGTGCGAGTTACTTTTCCAAGATTGACTTGAGGTCGGGATATCACCAACTTAGGGGGAGAGGTGACGATATTCCCAACATGGCATTTTGTACAAGATATGGTCACTATGAGTTCTTAGTAATGTCCTTTGGTCTCACTAATGCTCCGACGACGTTTATGGACCTAATGAATAGGGTGTTTCAAATTTACCTAGATTCATTTATCATTGTCTTCATTGACGACATCTTGGTATATTCGAAGAATGAGGGTGTACAGATGAATCATTTGAGAGTGGTGTTGCAAGTACTTAAAGAACACCAATTCTTTGCCAGGTATAGCAAATGAGAGTTTTGGTTGAGGTCGGTAGCGTTTCTTGGTCATATTATCTCTAGTGAAGGTGTAGGTGTTGATCCAAGGAAGATCGAAGCGGTGAAAAATTGGCCTAGGCCTTTGGCTCTTACGGATATTAGTAGTTTCTTCTATCTTTGACTCTAAGTATGTGTCCTGCATGAACATGTTTTGAGGACTCAAGTTTGCTATTTCTAATGTTATTTGGTGATTTTAATGCTAAACTTCAATGAAACCATGTTATTTCTTTTTTTCAACTTTTTACATATGAAATGGGTCTAATGAATATGATTTGATAATGTTAGAGTTATAGTTTCTTTATGGTTATATTGTGACTTAGCTACCGCCCTAAGGACTATTTAATGATGTATTATTGAGGAATTGATTTTAGGTAGTGAAATCTTGGATTAATGATAAGTGGGTTACATTGTTTGACTCTTATTATAAAATGCTCTTGAGTGGTATGGTCCACCTTTGGTGGTGGTGTTTACTTGAAATATATGAATGTGAATCTACTTGTGTATTGTGAATCAGGCAATGAAGGCATATTATGTGAAATAAGATGAAAATGATGTTGTTCTTGTTGATGTGATTTATGAAGCTTGTTATGTGAAGTATGCTAAAGATTATGTCTAAGTGAACTATATGTTTATGTGAAGAATGTTAAAGTATGTAGTGTGATAAATGAAGGTGTAATCATGTTTAGAAGTCAATGTTATGAAAATGGTGATTTTGTGAAAGGTGTGCTCACATGTACACACACTCACACTTTGAATGAATGAATGAATGAAGCTAGAGAATGTGAATGAAAAGGGGATTTTTGGGGTGAACACTCTTCGTGAGTTGAGATGAAGTGTTTAGTAACAACCCCACTATTCCCAAGAGCTTTCTATAATAGTTTTTAGGTTGGATACCCTTCGTGAGTTGAGATGTGGTATTACAATGTAACCTCTAGGGATAAGTACCCTTAGTGGGTTGAGATGTGGCTCTAATTAGCTATCCCTTAACCTATAGTAATGCATGTTTAAGATTCCGTGGGGGAATTATGCTTAGCACCGATAGGATATGAAGAAGGGGTGGTTACACATCGTGAGTTGAGATGTTGTATTCCAATGTACCTCTTGAGATGAGTACTCCTCGTTAGTAGAGAATGAGTTACTTAGTAGCAATCTCCTTATCCCTTAATTATGCGCCCACATAGGTGTAGCTATTGGAGAATCCATGTAAAAGCTAAGAGAATGACCCTACCCTAGGCAAGTGGGGATCTCTTATCCGATAGGGGTAATATCGGGATTGCATGTCTAGCTCTCATGGTCTATGTCGGTTAAAGCTATCCCCCACAAAAGAATGAATGAACTAAGTCTCCTAAAAGAATGTACTACTTAGGGTAGGTGGTTGTATGGGACACTATTTATCCATTGAACTAAGTAGACACTCCGAAAGGAGAGTCTTGGTGTTTTTTTATATGAAGTGTATGAATGAGTTATCATGTGTTATAAATGAAGTTAGATGAATTAAGGTCTAATGTTAAGGAAGCATGTTAAAGTTAAGTTTTATCTAATGATGTTATGAATGATTAATGTAGTGTGCTTGATACAAGGGAATCTTCAAGGATCACTAAGTGGGAGTAGTATCATGGGATGCTACTCTCACATTGCACTTAGTGTAACTTTCAAGTCCTATTGGAGTAGGGAACTTACATGAAGTCCTTAATGTATGAATGTTCTTCTAATGTCTAGTTTAGAGTGTTGACTTGTTTCCCGTGCGAGGTAAGCCTATGGTTGGTAGTCTTAAGGATCACTTAGGTGTGTATTGAAGGGGTGTATGGGTGGTTCCTTCATGTCTTACCATAGTGAGTCATAGGATAACTTTGTTGGGGAAACCTCAATGGAAATGAGTTCACTGTGTTTGGTATGAATGTGCTCACTGTAATGTCTCTGTGTTCACTGTAATGTTAGAGTTTACTGTAAAGTTTGTGTCTTGGTTGTAAAATTATGAGAGTTCTATTGTATGTGACAAATGATAATTTTTATAATATTTTAACTCTATAATCATGAAGATTATACTTAATTTGGCATGAAAGCTTATTTTACTTTAACGTCACTTTTTGCATGGTTTGCATATGTCATACTTAGTACATTGTTTTGTACTAACCCCACACTTTTATATACTCTATAAGTATAGGTTGGAGGGTAGAAGAAGCCTAGAAGGCAAAGCTTGGGAATTGACTCTCTTAAGACTAAGTATGTCCTCATATATTCGAGGGCATAGTTCTATTTCTTAGTTTTCTATTATTAAGACTTATCAAGTATTTTCATTTGATTGAAAGGGCCGTGTCCCTAATATATTTAATTTTTGTCTTTAAGATGGCTTGTGAAGACGAGATCACTCTTTAGCATTGATGAAATATATTTTATTATTACTATAAAATGTCGTGAAAAGTTTTAATTCCGCACTACTTTTCATGTCTTAAGTAATGAATGATAGCAAATGACTAGTACAAGACCTCCGAAAGGTCAAGTACGCCTTGTTCGGACCTAAGGGTGCTCCATTCTTCTAGGGGGTACTTTTGGATCGTTACAAATATAATTTGTAATGTCTTCTAAATGTGATGTTTGGTGTTTAAATGTGATTCTTATACTTATACTATGATGTTTTAATAAAAATAGCATATTTCTCATAAATGTCCGTTTCTCATGATTTTATGCATTAAGTCATACTTAGTACATGTGTTTGTACTAATTCCATACTTTTGTTTATCTCTAAAGGTGTGGTTAGAAGTTGAAAGGTATCTTGGATCAAGCTTGGAATCTAATATTGTTCAAGCAAAGTTGAAGTATGTCCTCACTTGACTCGAGGGCATAATCGTCTTTTGACTTCTTTATTTCAAAGTATTTTAGTAGATATTATATTATTATATTTCTATTATATGGGCCGTGTCTCAAGTATTTCTTAAAGTCTAAGGATGGCGTATAACGAGACTCAGATTTTTCTATTGTTTTTATATGAAAGATATTTTAAGATGTTTTCGTGTGAAAAGTTTTAATTCCGCACTACTTTTACTACATGTATGCAATGAATGATGTCTAAGGGATTGTACAAGACCTATGAGAGGTCAAGTACGCCGCGTTGCGCTGTGAGAGTGCCATATATTCTAGGTTGTGCTCTCGGGGTGTGACAAACTTGGTATCAGAGCATAGGTTATGAAAGTATTCTTAGGAATTAAAAAGTCTCATAAAGCTACGTCTAGTAGAGTCTTGTTCATCGGTGTGAGTCGCGACACAACTATGAGTGAGAGGATATAGGATGATGGAGTTTCAGTTTCTTCATTACTCTTTTATCGTGCCATAGAACTTAACTCCATAAGATCTCTCTCTTCTTTCCCCTTTTCCGGAGGTCTTCTAAATGCGATTGCTTGAAAGGGGAGATGTTTCTAAGCTTGGAGGAGAGAAAAGTGAGTTTTGATGCTTATCATGGTTTCGTGGCTAGAAGAGTAGATGTGAAGTTTAGTTTTGAGAATTGTTATGTGATGACATTTACGGCTAAGTGTGATTTATGATTATAAGCATAGTAAGGGTTATAATGGTTGAATGAAGTCCTTTTTGGGGGAAAATGAGATGTCTTATAGTTATGTACAATGATAGTAGAAATATTAAGGTGCAAGTTGAGCACCTTGAGCACCTTAGAGAACTTTCTCAACTTGTTTAACTTGAGGAGGAATCTCCTCATTCACATCATTATCCTCAACTCTCCTAGCCGGTGTCCTCCTCGTATTCATCTCCTATAACACAAGGAAAACCATAAGAAAAGAACACTCATAACTTCTAAATCTCTACGACACGACATAGGAGTGGACAAGAAGAGAAACTCTTTCGTCCTATAGCCTCTCGCTCATAGATGTGTCGCGACTCACACCAATGATCGAGATTCTATTAGACATGACTTGATGAGACTTTTTGATTCATAAGACCACTCTCACAACCTATGCTCTGATACCACGTTTGTCATGACCCGTACCTATACCCTAGAAGTTAGGGCATTCTTACGTCACAACACGGCGTACTTGAATTTTCGGAGATCTTTTACAAGCCTTTTAGTATCATTCATCCCATATACATAAATGAAAAGTAGTGCGGAATTATTACTTTTCACAACATGCGAATGGTCTTTTAAAATATCTTTATGTAAAAACCACAAGAAATACAAAGTCTCATGTCACATGTAACACTCCGAAAAGTCAAGACCTCCCAAGTTGATATAAGGTTGAAAATACTGTTTTAAGGTCTAAATTAATGCTTATAAGTCATCTAGGAAGTTTTAGAGTCAAGACGTCAAGAAACGTCCATGACGTCCGGAAGCTAAATTGAACTAGTGTGACGTCCTTAGGTTTCGGAAATGTTTGGAGGTTTTGTATGAGGTCTAAAACTTGTAAAATGACTTTGTATAGGTAAAACCATATATATATAGAGTAAAAACATCCTGGTATGACCTCCCAAGGGTCGCCTTAGGGGCCCATGAAAGGACCCCAAAATTGGCTTGTCAAGCAGCCAAAGCAGCAGCCAAGTTGTGCATGGCAGAAACAAGTCCGAGTCGTGGACTTGGGTGGATTTTGGTCAAAACTCAAGTCTTCGTCTCGGTCTTGTCATGGACTTCACTTTATCAAAAATTAATTTAACAAATCATGCGGGAGAAGCTCAACGTCGCGGACTTGTTTCCCGAAGAAAATCTGAAAAATGAAATTCAAGTTTGACGTCATTAAAGGGTCAAATTAAGTTAGGGGTCTTTTGGGTAATTCATGGGAGGTCTGTATATTGATTTTAAATCTGTTTTTCCTCACATTCACTAACTCAAATCAAATCCCCAAATCGAAACCCAAAAGCTCTCACCTCTCTCTAGTTTCTCTATCTATTCAACCTCCATTGAAGGAAGAACAAAGCTTGAAGAAACAGACCAATTTCTCTAGGATTTAACATAAATTTTGTAGATTAATCTTCATTAAGGTATGGGTTATTCACTATTAGGATTCCTTTCTCCAAGAAGTCCTTTCAAAGTTGATTTCTAAATCACCCAACTCCAAGGGTTTTCCAATTCTAATGGGTTTTCTTCTGAACTTCAAATTGATGGTAAATTGTGATTGCCTATGACTAATTAAGTGTATATTGTTGGTTAATTGATTCAATTTCATGTAGATAATGTCCCTTTCCCCAAATTCCCCAAATCTTGGATCTTGCTTATAAATTGATGGGAATTGAAGAATGTATTGGTTGTTAGACTTGTTTTATATATTCTAATTAATTCATGGACTGCCTAGGGTAATGTATTGTTGGGATTGGATCGATTTCTTAAAGAATTCATGATGAACCATTTTTCCCTAACCCTAGGTTATGAATTGAAGTTAATTTTGATAGTGATGATGCAATTCACCTAGCTATTGTGTTAATTACTATTGTGTGATGGTATTACACCCATAGTTGGGTTGAATTGGATGGTTGACGGTAAAACCATGGATGATGGCTTATGAAGGAGATTGGGTAAGTTTTTATGATCCTAACCTTTACTTCAATTATGATTACTTGCGTTTAGTGATGAAGTTACATTGAAGTATACCTTATGATGAGATTGATAGGGTTGGTATGATGTTGAATTGAAATGTCTTGACTATGGTTTGTGAGTTGTTGGCTGAGATCTAAATGTTATAAGGATGGTGATAACTTACCAATGTGCCTTATTATGATGTGACTATGTAAAGGTGCTAACCTCACATGTATGAATTATAATGAAAGGAAAATACTCATGCAATTCTCATTGAGCTATGATGATGATTATTATATAGAGGATAGACCCTATGAACTAAACTAAGTTTGGATAATAACGGATGACTAAAAGACATTTCAAAAGGGACGTTAGCTTAGCACCGAGAGAACTTTACAATGGGAGGTGTTGTTTTTCCATAGAGGAAGATTCACCCTATTGTTCCATATGAGGTGTTTACTCCTTTATGAGGGATACTCACCCTAAGGATTCTCATGAGATGAGGCTTCAATTTCAAAATTGCATGTACAGAGTTCATACCAATTTCCTAGTTCCTTAACTATGTTGCACCTATAGGAAGACTAGCTAGTGGATCCACCTGGAAAACTACGTTTATGTTTGGTTCTACATTGGCCGGTAGACCAACTTCCATCGGTGTAAGATTTACAACATCGGATTCCACACTTAGCTCTTGTGGTCTATGTCGGTTAAGGCAAATGTTCCCTAAACAAAAATGAAGTAATGAATGAACTCTAACAAGGATGACCTCAGGGATTTAACTTAGTCTAGGCAGGGGTATGAGATTCTACCTATACATTGCACTAGTTAGCCTTAAAGGGAATCTTAGGAGGATGTTCTTACGTATGTATATCCTTATAAATGTAAATGAGATGTATATGATGATATTACTGTTAATGGTATCATATGATGTTGAACTCACCTATGAATACATATTTGGTCTATATTGCTAAAGCATGATGTTTGGTACTCTTAATGATATGATATGTGGAGTTGGACATTGGTTATGGTTCTTGTTAGGTTTACTTGATTTAGTAAGGTTATGGGGCTTTGCTTAGTCATTTCACAAGTGGACTTAATGAGGGTCATGATTAATGGTCTTGATTTGGTTATGTTGTAATGAACTCTTATCTATGCTTGTTGAGGTTATAACTTGATGATAGAGTTGTCTTGATTATGTTCAAGTATGTTAGTATGCACGATTGGTTTGGTTAGACTTAGTATGATGAACGTGGTCTTCACTTGATGAATATGCATTAATGACTTGTATTGCTTCTTGAATGTGCATAAAGCCTTCCGAATGTAAAATAGTATGCTTTAATGAAATGTCTCATACTTAATACAAGTGGTATACTAACCCCATTTTCTCCCTTTCCCCCAACGTTTTAGGTTCCGGTCGTTGAAGGGCTTTTGAGACGACTTTGAAGAAGACTTGGAATTCTCACTCATCCAAGTTGGGTAGGTCCTCACTTTCCGAGGGCAATGCCAATATCAAGATTTGGAATGTTGTTCTAGTATTAAGACTTCTATGTTCTTTCCTTTTTATTTGAGTACTAAAGATTGTATAGTCTATATGTAGCTCTATTACATTGATGTATGAGATATACCCAATTATTACACTCTTGTTTAGATGGTTATGAGATGAGACACTTTTTTAAGACTATGTTAAGTATCTTATATATCTATGTGCAATAAAAGTAGAAGACTATGCAATTTTCTTATAGGAAGGGTATATGAATACTCAATAAATATATATTGTGTGTAAGCGAGAGGTCTAAGTAAACCTCAATGTAGGAGTTAACAAAAAGTTGTAAATTTTCTGCATTTTGAACCTATGAATGTAATGATGTAAGCTAAGAGGCTAGTCTTAGTCCTCTTCGAGGACAACGACACCGGTTACGTCTAGGGAGCGCTCCCCGGATGTGACAAACTTGGTATCAGAGCATGAGGTTGAATACCTTTAGGATTGATGTTTCATTAAACCAAATCTATGTAGATTCTTATTCATAATTGTGAAGCGCGCCACACTTATGAATGAGACACTATGTGATGCTTAGGAAACTCTCATCTTCTTGTAATCCTATGTCGTGCCTCTAGAGTCTACTTTATCGAAGATTTCACCTTAACCTTGTATGGTGGTTATAGGTATGAATAATTGAAGAGCAGCCGAAAGAAGGGCAGAGGAAGGCATAATGTGGGAGTACAAGACAACCAAGTGCCTCTACTTGAAGAAGTTGCTATGGATGATCAAGTTCCGGTTACTCCACCTCCTATTAAGTATAGGGATATAAGGGCAACTTTACTCCAAATGTACCAAGTCATTACGACCCAAGCACAAGCCTTCACTACTCAAGCACAAGCTATGAAGACCCAAGCTAATCGGGAGGTGGTACCCCGAGGAAACAAACAAGTTAGCACCATGGCGTCCCGTTTAAGGGATTTCACTAGGATGAATCCCCCTACTTTCTATGGGTCCAAAGTTGAGGAAGACCACCAAGAGTTCATTGATGAAACCTACAAGATTCTCTATGCTATGGGGTTGAGTACTAGTGAGAAGGCCAATTTAGCAACTTAACATCTCAAAGACGTGGCCCAAACTTGGTAGATCCAATGGAGATACAATAGGCCTTTAAGGGGTGGACCGTTGACATAGGATATTTTCAAGAAGGCTTTTCTTGAAAGATTCTTTCCTAGGGAAAAGAGGAAAGCTAAAGTGGAAGAACTCATCAACCTTCGTCAATGAGGTATGCGTGTACTTGACTACTCTTTGAAATTTACTAAATTGACAAAGTATACTCCTTCTTTGGTTTCCGACCCTAGATATTAAATAAGCCGCTTTGTGACGGGAGTGTCGGAAGACTTGAAAGAAGAATGTCGTTCAACTATGCTACATGATAATATGAACATTTCTCGTCTCATGGTTCATGCTCAACAAGTGGAAGATACTAGGGTGAAGAGGAAGTGTAGGGAAGCAAATAGGTCCAAGTATTTTAATGGTGGTTCTTCAAAGGGTAGGCTTGATATCAAAGACAAGCCTAGGTTCAAGAAGAGGTTCTCCAAGCAAGTTCCTTCTAAGTTCCTTAAGGCTCGTGATGATAAGGTGCCTAAACCTTGGTAAAGGGAAAGAGTGGAAACTCACCTAATGAGAAGCCTACTTATACCAAGTGTGGAAACGGTCACTTTGGTGAATGCTTAGTTGGAACGGGCAATTGTTTTAGTTGTGGTAAAAGTGGGCACAAAGTTTGAGATTACCCAAATTTTAAAGGAAAAGACAAGGGTAGTGGTCAAGCTCAAGTAAGTGGTTCAAATATTGATGCTCCGAAGAAGAACCGAATTTATGCTCTCCGCTCTAGAGGTGAGCAAGAGACTTCTCCCGATGTGTTGACCGGTATGTTGAAAGTTTTTTCTATTGATGTATATGCTTTACTTGATCCCAGTGCTAATTTGTCATTTGTTACTCCTCTAGTAGATAAAATGTTTGACATTTTGCCCGATATCTTGAATGAACCTTTTATGGTGACTACCTCGGTGGGTGAGGCAGTTGTTGCTAAGAGAGTGTATAGAAATTGTCCTATAATGTTGCCCTATAGAGTTACTCATGTTGAACTAGTAGAACTTGATATGTTTGATTTTTATGTCATATTGGGTATGGATTGGTTGCATGATTGGTTTGCCTCCATTGATTGTAGAACAAGGGTGGTGAAGTTTAACTTTCCAAATGAGCCCATTTTAGAGTGGAAGGGGGAAATTCTATTCCTAGAGGTCTATCATTTCTTGTTTGAAAGCTTGTAGGATGATCTCTAAAGGGTGTTTCTACCATATTGTGAGAGTCAAAGATTTAGACTCCGAGATTCCTCCCATTGAGTCGGTCCCCGTAGTGTGGGAATTTCCCTTTCCTAATGATCTACCCGGTATTCCTCTCGAACGGGAAATTGATTTTGGTATCAACTTGCTACCGGATACAAATCCCATTTCAATTCCTCATTCTCGGATGAATCCGGCCGAATTGAAAGAGTTGAACGCTCAACTTAAACATCTAATAGACAAGGGCTTCATTCGGCCTAGTATTTCTTCATGGGGTGATCCGGTATTGTTTGTAAAGAAGAAAGATGAATCCCTTAGAATGTGTATCGAGTACCGTCAACTCAACAAAGTCACGATCAATAACAAGTATCCTATCCCTAGGATTGATGATTTATTTGATCAACTCCAAGATGCGAGTTACTTTTCAAGGATTGACTTGAGGTCGGGATATCACCAACTTAGGGTGAGAGGTGAA
The DNA here is from genome assembly GCA_022817965.1 of Solanum lycopersicoides. Classification (NCBI taxonomy): domain Eukaryota; kingdom Viridiplantae; phylum Streptophyta; class Magnoliopsida; order Solanales; family Solanaceae; genus Solanum; species Solanum lycopersicoides. Next base: position 71,193,105 of record CM040622.1, on the reverse strand, counting down.
AATATTCCCAAGACGACATTTCGTACAAGATATGGTCATTACGAGTTCTTAGTAATGTCCTTTGGTCTGACTAATGCTCTGGCGGCGTTTATGGACCTAATGAATAGGTTGTTTTAAATTTACCTAGATTCATTTGTCATTGTCTTCATTGACGACATCTTGGTATATTCGAAGAATGAGGGTGTACACATGAATCATTTGAGAGTGATGTTGCAAGTACTTAAAGAACACCAATTGTTTTCCAAGTATAGAAAATGTGAGTTTTGATTGAGATCGGTTGCATTTCTTGGTCATATAATCTCTAGTGAAGGTGTAGAGGTTGATGCAAGGAAGACCAAAGCGGTGAAAAATTGGCCTAGGCCTTTGGCTCCTACGGATATTAGTAGTTTGTTCTATCTTTGACTCTAAGTATGTGTCTTGCATGAAAATGTTTTAAAGGACTCAAATATGCTATTTCTAATGTTATTTGGTGATTTTAATGCTAAAACTTCAATGAAACCATGTTATTTCCCCCCCCCCCCATCTTTTGACTTATGAAATGGGTCTAATGAATATGATTTGATAATGTTATAGTTATAGTTTCTTTATGGTTATATTGTGACTTAGCTTCTGACCTAAGGACTATTTAATGATGTATTATTGAGGAATTGATTTTAGGTGGTGAAATCTTGGATTAATGGTAAGTGGGTTACATTGTTTAACTCTTATTATGAAATGCTCTTGAGTGGTATGGTCCACCTTTCGTTGTGGTGTTTACTCTAAATATATAAATGTGAATCTACTTGTGTATTGTGAATAAGGCCATGAAGGCATATTATGTGAAATAAGATGAAAATGATGTTGTTCTTGTTGATGTGCTTTATGAAGCTTGTTATGTGAAGTATGCTAGAGATTATGTCTAAATGAACTATATGTTTATGTGAAGCATGTTACAGTATGTAATGTGATGAATGAAGGTGTAATCATGTTTAGAAGTCAATGTTATGAAAATGGTGATTATGTGAAAGGTGTGCTCACATGTACACACACTCACACTTTGAATGAATGAATGAATGAAGCTAGAGAATGTGAATGAAAAGGGGAGTTTTGGGGTGAACACTCTTCGTGAGTTGAGATGAAGTGTTTAGTAACAACCCCACTATTCCCAAGAGCTTTCTATAATAGTTTTTAGGTTGGATACCCTTCGTGAGTTGAGATGTGGTATTACAATGTAACCTCTAGGGATAAGTACCCTTAGTGGGTTGAGATGTGGCTCTAATTAGCTATCCCTTAACCTATAGTAATGCATGTTTAAGACTCCGTGGGGGAATTATGCTTAGCACTGAGAGGATATGAAGAAGGGGTGGTTACACTTCGTGAGTTGAGATGTTGTATTCCAATGTACCTCTTGAGATGAGTACTCCTCATTAGTAGAGAATGAGTTACTTAGTAGCAATCTCCTTATCCCTTAATTATGCGCCCACATAGGTGTAGCTATTGGAGAATCCATGTAAAAGCTAAGAGAATGACCCTACCCTAGGCAAGTGGGGATCCCTTATCCGATAAGGGTAATATCGGGATTGCATGTCTAGCTCTCATGGTCTATGTCGGTTAAAGCTATCCCCCACAAAATAATGAATGAACTAAGTATCCTAAAAGAATGTTCTACTTAGGGTAGGTGGTTGTATGGGACACTATTTATCCATTGAACTAAGTAGACATTCCGAAAGGAGAGTCTTGGTGTTTTTTATATGAAGTGTATGAATGAGTTATCATGTGTTATAAATGAAGTTAGATGAATTAAGGTCTAATGTTAAGGAAGCATGTTAAAGTTAAGTTTTATATAATGAAGTTATGAATGATTAATGTAGTGTGCTTGATCCAAGGGAATCCTCAAGGAGCACTAAGTGGGAGTAGTAACATGAGATGCTACTCTCACATTGCACTTAGTGTAACTTACAAGTCCTATTGGAGTAGGGAACTTACATGAAGTCCTTAATGTATGAATGTTCTTCTAATGTCTAGTTTAGAGTGTTGACTTGTTTCCCGTGCGAGGTAAGCCTATGGTTGGTAGTCTTAAGGATCACTTAGGTGTGTATTGAAGGGGGTGGACGTTTCCTTCATGTCTTACCATAGTGAGTTATAGGATAACTTTGTTGGGGAAACTTTAATCGTAATGAGTTCACTGTGTTTGGTATGAATGTGCTCACTGTAATGTCTCTGTGTTCACTGTAATGTTACTTGAGTTTACTATAAAGTTTGTGTCTTGGTTCTACAATTATGAGATTTCTATTGTATGTGATAAATGATGATTCTTATACTATTTTAACTCTATAATCATGAAGATTAAACTTAATTTGGCATCAAAGCTTATTTTACTAAAACGTCCCTTTTTGCAAGGTTTGCATATGTCATACTTAGTACATTGTTTTGTACTAACCCCATACTTTTGTATACTCTATAAGTATAGGTTGGAGGCTAGAAGAAGTCTAGAAGGCAAAGCTTGGGAATCGACTAAAGTCCTCATATATTCGAGGGCATAGTTCTATTTCTTAGTTTTCTATTATTAAGACTTATTAAGTATTTTCATTTGATGTAAAGGGTCGTGTCCCTAATATATTTAAGTTGTGTCGTTAAGATGGCTTGTGAAGACGAGATCACTCTTTAGTATTTATGAAAGATATTTTATTATTACTTTAAATGTCGTGAAAAGTTTTAATTTCGCACTACTTTTCATGTCTTAAGTAATGAATGATAGCAAATGGTTAGTACAAGACCTCCGAAAGGTTAAGTACGCCTTGTTCCGACCTAAGTGTGCTCCCTTCTTCTAGGGGGTACTTTTGGGTCGTTACAAATATATTTTGTAATGTCTTCTAAATGTGATGTTTGGTGTTTAAATCTGATTCTTATGCTTATACTATGATGTTTTAATCAAAAAGAGCATATTTCTCATAAATATCTGTTTCTCATGATTTTATGCATTAAGCCATACTTAGTACATGTGTTTGTACTAATTCCATACTTTTGATTATCTCTAAAGGTGTGGTTAGAAGGTGAAAGGTATCTTGGATCAAGATTGGAATCTAGTTATTGTTCAAGCAAAGTTCAAGTATGTCCTCACTTGACTCGAGGGCATAATCGTCTTTTGACTTCTTTATTTCAAAGTATTGTAGTAGATATTAGATTGTTATATTTCGATTATATGGGCCTTGTCCCAAGTATTTCTTAAAGTCTAAGGATGTCGTATAACGAGACTTAGATTTTTCTATTGTTTTTATATGAAAGGTATTTTAAGATGTTTTCGTGTGAAAAGTTTTAATTCTGCACTACTTTTACTATATATATGCAATGAATGATGTCTAAGGGATTGTACAAGACCTACGAGAGGTCAAGTACATCGCGTCGGGCTCCGAGAGTGCCATATATTCTAGGGTGTGCTCTCGGGGTGTGACAAACTTGGTATCTGAGCATGGTTATGAAATTATTCTTAGGAATCAAAAAGTCTCATAAAGCCACGTCTAGTAGAGTCTTGTTCATCGGTGTGAGTCGCGGCACAACTATGAGTCAGAGGCTATAGGACGATAGAGTTTCAGTTTCTTCATTACTCTTGTATCGTGCCATAGAACTTAACTCCATAAGATCTCTCTCTTCTTTCCCCTTTTCCGGTGGTATTCTAAATGTGATTGCTTGAAAGGGGAGATGTTCTAGCTTGGAGGAGAGAAAAGTGAGTTTTGATGCTTATGATGGTTTTGTGGCTAGAAGAGTAGATGTGAAGTTTAGTTTTGAGGATTGTTATGTGATGCCATTTACGACTATGTGTGATTTTTGATTATAAGCATAGTAAGGGTTATAATGGTTGAATGAAGTCCTTTTTGGGGGAAAATGAGATGTCTTATAGTTATGTAAAATGATAGTAGAAATATTAAGGTGCAACTTGAGCACCTTGGAGAACTTGCTCAACTTGTTCAACTTGAGAAGGAATCTCCTCATTCACATCATTCTCCTCAACTCTCCTAGCCGGTGTTATCCTCGTATTCATCTCCTATAACACAAGGAAAACCATAAGAAAAGAACACTCAAAACTTCTAAATCTCTACGACACGACATAGGAGTAGACAAGAAGGGAAACTCTTTCGTCCTATAGACTCTCGCTCATTGATGTGTCGCGACTCACATCGATGATCGAGATGCTACTAGACATGACTTGATTAGACTTTTTGATTCCTAAGACCACTCTCACAACCTATGCTCTAATACCACGTTTGTCATGACCCGCACCTATACCCTAGAAGTTGGGGCATTTTTAGCTCGCAACACGGCGTACTTGACTTCTCGGAGGTCTTGTACAAGCCTTTTCTTATCATTCATTCCATATACATAAATGAAAAGTAGTGTGGAATTAAAACTTTTCACAACATGAGAATGGTCTTTTAAAATCTCTTTCATTGTAAAACCATAAGAAATACAAAGTCTCATGTCATCACATCTTAGACTTAAAATATACTTGGGACACGACCCATACAATCAAAATATAGTACTACTAAGTCATTTCAAGGCAGACCTTTCGAACGTCATGGACGTTTGACCTCCAAACTTCATGAAACTTGACACACTGCCTATAACCGCTATAATTAATCATATAAGGACCTCATAATCTCATAACACACACATAAACACATAAAACACACATGAGGCACATAGGTGACTAGTTGTCGAACGTCTTGGTCGTCCCTTGACGTTTGACTTCCAATTTACCTAAATCTTTATACCCTTCCTCATTACCACATTATCAACCATTTTAGGTACTTATACCCTCATGAAAAAAATTTTAGGCTCTAGCTTCACCTAAGTAATTTTAGAGGTGTCACATTCTCCCTCATTTGGACAACATTCGTCCTCGAATGACACTTGCCACTCTCCGAACACTTCCAAGAGTAGAGATTCAGTTAACAGATCGTAACCATACCACATAAAAAATTATACAATACACAATCTAGGAGAAACATCAATTTCAGATAATCAAGAGACTCACAACACAACAAGAAGATAGAAACTCATTCTACAACTCATCATGCCATAAGGCTCACATTCTTCATTTCAAATAGCATGAACTCCTTTTATATTCATTATCAAGGTCATATACATCAATTCTATACAAATTAAAACAATTTTTAACGAAAGAACAAGTTAGTAAATTTTGCAAAAATGTTACAGTGAGCTAACTTCCCTGGCAGTGAACATACTTCAAGATTCCAAAAATGCATCTTTTAGGCAATTGATGATGGAAACATGCTAATATGCAAGGTAAAACCATATAAACTGATTTTACAACATAATCATAGCTTCATAAAATGCACAATGTAAGGATCAATGAAATTCAATTCCAACCAGACTCCTAAACACAATGCAACATGCAACAATACTACTATGACCATATAGCTCATATACTAACCATACTCCCCCACTTAGAAGGAACTCATATCAATAAAATAGAGAATACTAGAACTTACCATCATCATCATCCTCATTCGGCTCTGCTCATCTTGTACGGAATGCAAAGAAACGATTCTTCTTTGGAGCATCACCTTCCGGAGCATTTGGAGGAACTTGCTTACTTTCTCTTCTTCTAGAAGAAGCACTAGGACAATCCCTCATTTTGTGACATTCTTTACCACAGACAAAAAAACTCCCGGTACCAATTAGGCATTGCCCATAGCGCCTCTTCCCACAAGTAGCACATGTAGGCTTGCCATCTTGAGAACCACTACCTTTCTCAAGTTTCAGCTTAGCACCCCTAGATTCATCTTGAATTGAAACCTTCTTCTTGAACCTAGGTTGACTTTGATCACTTGAAGCACTACTTTTCAAGTTTCTAGCAATCCTACCAAGCTTAGACTCCTCAATGCAATGAGCATAAACCATGAGTCATGATAGGATCATATCATCATGGAGCATGGTCGTACGACATTCCCCTTTCACTAGGTTGGCAACCTCGTTCACAACCTACTCATCTCATCCGTTGGGTTAAACACTTAGGATGGCGCATATCTAGACAACATAGTGAAATTCAATGAATATTCCTCAACACTCATATTTTCTTGCTTGAGATTGATAAACTCTTCTACCTTCACCTCCCTCCTCTCACGGGGTAAGTAATTTCCTAAGAAAGCCTCCTTAAATTCCTCCCACGCAATTGAACCCTACTTAACTGGCCTATTACCCTTCCATTGAGTATACCACACTTGAGCAACGTCCCTCAATTGGTACGAAGCTAACTCCGCCTTCTCCCTAGAAGTCACCTGTAACACTCCAAAAAGTCAAGACCTAATCTAGATCCTCACAAGTTTATCTAAGGTTGAAAATACTGTTTTAAGACCTAAATTAATGTTTGTAAGTCATCTAGGAAGTTTGGAGTCAAGAAGTCAAGAAACGTCCATGACGTCCGGAAGCTAGTCAAATTTAACTAGTGTGACGTCCTTAGGTTTCGGGAAGGTTTAGAGGTGTTGCATGAGGTCTAAAACTTGTAAAATGACTTTGTAAAGGTAAAACCATATACATAGAGTAAAAAATTCAAGGTCTGACCCCCCAAGGGTCGCCTTAGGGGCCCACGAAAGAACTCCAAACTTGGCTTGGCAAGCTTCCAAAGCAGCAACCAAGTTGTGCACGGAAGAAACAAGTCCGCGTCGCGGACTTGGGTGTCTTTTGGTAAAAACTCAAGTATGCGTCGCGGTCATGTCGCGGACTCCACTGTCTCGAAAATTAATTTAGAAAATCATGCGGGAGCAGCTCCGCGTCGCGGACTTGTTCCTCGAAGAAAATCTAAAAAATGGAATTAAAGTTTGACTTCATTAAAGGGTCAACATAAGTGGGGGGTATTTAGGGTATTTCATGGGAGGTGTTTATATTGATTTTAAATAAGTTTTCCTCACATTCACTAACTCAAATCAAATCCCCAAATTAAAACCCAAAAGCTCTCACCTCTCTCTAGTTTTTCTCTCTATTCAACCTCCATTGAAGGAAGAACAAAGCTTGAAGAAGAAGACCAATTTCTCTAGCACTTCACTTCAATTTTGTAGATTAATCTTCATTAAGGTATGAGTTCTTCTCTTGAGAATCCTTTCTCCAAGAGGTCCTTTGAAAGTTAATTCTAAATCACCCAATTCCAAGGGTTTTCCAATTCTAATGGGTTTTCTTCTAAACTAAAAATTGATGGTAAATTGTGATTGCCTATGACTAATTAAGTGTATATTGTTGGTTAATTGATGTAATTTCATGTAGATCATGTCCCTTTCCCCAAATTTCCCAAATCTTGGATCTTGCTTATAAATTGATGAGAATTGAAGAATGTATTGGTTATTAGGCTTGTTTTATATATTCTAGTTAATTCATGGACTGTCTAGGGTAATGTATTGTTGGGATTGGATCGATTTCTTGAAGAATTCATGATGAACCATGTTTCCCTAACCCTATGTTATGAATTGAAGTTAATTTGGATAGTGATGATGCAATTGACCTAGCTATTGTGTTAATTACTATTGTGTGATGGTATTACACCCATTGTTGGGTTGAATTGGATGGTTGACGGTAAAACCATGGATGATGGCTTGTGGAGGAGATTGGGTAAGTTTTTATGATCCTAACCTTTACTTCAATTATGTTTACTTGCGTTTAGTGATGAAGTTGCATTGATGTATACCTTATGATGAGATTGATAGGGTTGGTTTGATGTTGAATTGAAATGTCTTGACTATGGTTTGTGAGTTGTTGGCTGAGATCTAAATGTTATAAGGATGGTAATAACTTACCAATGTGCCTTATTATAATGTGAGTATGTAAAGGTGCTAACCTCACATGTATGAATCGTAATGAAAGGAAAATACTCATTCTATTCTTATTGAGCTATGATGATGATGATTATATAAGGGATAGACCCCCTGACCTAAACTAAGTTTTGATAATAACGGATGACTAGGATGACCTGAGGGTTTTAACTTACTCTAGGCAGGGGTATGATATTCTACCTATACATTGCACTAGTTAGCCTTGAAGGGAAGCTTAGGAGGATGTTATTACGTATGTATATGCTTATAAATGTAAATGAGATATATATGATGATATTACTTGTTGATGGTATCATATGATGTTGAACTCACCTATGAATACATGTTTGGTCTATATTGCTAAAGTATGATGTTTGGTACTCTCAATGATATTATATGTGGAGTTGGACATTAGTTATGGTTCTTGTTAGGTTTACTTGATTTAGTAAGGTTATGGGGCTTTGCTTAGTCATTTCACAAGTGGACTTAATGAGGGTCATGATTAATGGTCTTGCTTTGGTTATGTTGTAATGAACTCTTATTTATGCTTGTTGAGGTTATAACTTGATGATAGAGTTATCTTGATTATGTCAAGTATGTTAGTATGGATGATTGGTTGGGTTAGACTTAGTATGATGAACATGGTCTTCACTTGATGAATATGCATTAATGACTTGTATTGGTTCGTGAATGTTCATAAAGCTTTCAGAATGTAAAATAGTATGCTTTAATGAAATTTTCCTTTTTTAACATGATTTGATATTGTGTGTGCATATAGTCTCATACTTAGTACAAGTGGTGTACTAACCCCATTTTCTCCCTTTTCCCCAACGTTTTCGGTTCCGGTCGTTGAAGGTCTTTTGAGACGACTTTGAAAAGGACTTTGAATTCTCACTCATCCAAGTTGGGTAGGTCCTCACTTTTCGAGGGCAATGCCAACATCGAGCTTTGGAATGTTGTTCTAGTATTAAGACTTCTATGTTCTTTCCTTTTTATTTGAGTTCTAAAGATTGTATAATCCATATGTAGCTTTATTACATTGATGTATAGGATATGCCCAATTAATACACTCTTGTTTAGATGCTTATGAGATGAGACACTTTTTTAAACTATGTTAAGTATCTTATTTATCTATGTGCAATAAAAGTAGAAGACTATGCAATCTTCTTATACGAAGGGTATATGTATACTCGATAAATATATATTGTGTGTAAGCGAGAGGTCTAAGTAAACCTCACTGTAGTAGTTAACAAAAAGTTTTAAATTTTCCGCATTTTAACCTATGAATGTAATGATGTAAGCTAAGAGGCTAGTCTTAGTCCTTTTCGAGGACGACGACGTCGGTTACGTCTAGGGGCACTCCCCGGATGTGACAAACTTGATATCAAAGCATGAGGTTGAATACCTTAAGGATTGATGTTTCACTAAACCACGTCTATATAAATTCTTATTCATAATTGTGAAGCTCGCCACACTTATTAATGAGAGACTATGTGATGCTTAGGAAATTCTCATCTTCTTGTAATCCTATGTCGTTCCTCTAGAGTCTACTTTATCGAAGATTTCACCTTAACCTTGTATGGTGGTTATAGGTATGAATAATTGAAGAGCAACCGCAAGAATGGCTGAGGAAGGCATAATGTGGGAGCACAAGACAACCAAATGCCTCCACTTGAAGAAGTTGCAATGGATGATCAAGTTCCGGTTGCTCCTCCTCCTATGAAGGATAGGGATATAAGGGAAACTTTACTCCAAATGGCCCAAGCCATTAAGACCCAAGCAGAAGCCGTCACTACTCAGGAACAAGCTATGACGACCCAAGCTAATCGGGAGGTGGTACCCCGAGGAAACCAACAAGTTAGCACCATGGCATCCCGTTTGAGGGATTTCACTAGGATGAATCCCCCTACTTTATATGGGTCCAAAGTTGAGGAAGACCACTAAGAGTTCATAGATGAAACCTACAAGATTCACTATGATATGGGGTCGACTACTAGTGAGAATGCCGAGTTAGCCACTTACCAACTCAAACACGTGGCCTAAACTTGGTATATCCAATGGAGTAACAATAAGCATTTAAGGGGTGGACCGCTGACATAGGAGATTTTCAAGAAGGCTTTTCTTGATAGATTCTTTCCTAGGGAAAAGAGGGAAGATAAAGTGGAAGAATTCATCAACCTTCGTCAAGGAGGTATGAGTGTACTTGACTACTCTTTGAAATTTACTAAATTGTCAAAGTAAGCTCCTTCTTTGGTTTTCGACCCTAGAGATGAAATAAGCCACTTTGTGACGGGAGTGTCGAATGACTTGAAAGAAGAATGTCGTTAAGCTATGCTACATAAAAATATGAACATTTCTCATCTCATGGTTCATGCTCAACAAGTGGAAGAGACTAGGGTGAAGAGGAAGAGTAAGGAAGCAAATAGGGCCAAGTCTTTTGATGGTGGTTCTTCAAAGGGTAGGCTTGATATCAAAGACAAGCCTAGGTTCAAGAAGAGTTTCTCCAATCAAGCTCCTTCTAAGTTCCCCAAGGCTCGTGATGATAAGGTGCCTAAACCTAGGTCCCAAAAGGGAAAGAGTGGAAACTCACCTAATGAGAAGCCTATTTATACCAAGTGTGGAAACGTTCACTTCGGTGAACTCTTAGTTGGAAGGGGAAATTGTTTTAGTTGTGGTAAAAGTGGGCACAAAGTTTGAGATTACCCAAATATTAAAGGGAAAGACAAGGGTAGTGGTCAAGCTCAAGTAAGTGGTTCAAATGTTGATGCTCTGAAGAAGAACCGACTTTGTGCTCTCCGCTCTATAGGTGAGCAAGAGACTTCTCCCGATGTGGTGACCGATAGTTGAAAGTTTTTTCTATTGATGTATATGCTTTACTTGATCCCAATGCTAATTTGTCATTTTTTACTCCTCTAGTAGCTAAAAAGTTTGACATTTTGCCCGATATCTTGAATGAATCTTTTATGGTGACTACCTCGGTAGGTGAGGCGGTTGTTGCTAAGAGAGCATATCGAAATTGTCCTATAATGTTGCCCTATAGAGTTACTCATGTTGAACTAGTAGAACTTGATATGTTTGATTTTTATGTCATATTGGGTATGGATTGGTTGCATGATTGGTTTGCCTCCATTGATTGTAGAACAAGGGTGGTGAAGTTTAACTTTCCAAATGAGCCCATTTTAGAGTGGAAGGGGGGAAATTCTTTTCTGAGAGGTCTATCATTTCTTGTTTGAAAGCTTGTAGGATGATCTCTAAAGGGTGTTTCTACCATATTGTGAGAGTCAAAGATTTAGACTCCGAGATTCCTCCCATTGAGTTGGTCCCCGTAGTGAGGGAATTTCCCTTTCCTAATGATCTTCCCGGTATTCCTCCCGAACGGGAAATTGATTTTGGTATCGACTTGCTACCAGATACAAATCTCATTTCAATTCCTCCTTCTCGGATGAATCCGGCCGAATTGAAAGAGTTGAAGGCTCAACTCAAAGATCTACTAGAAAAGGGCTTCATTCGACCTAGTATTTCTCCATGGGGTGCTCCGATATTGTTTGTAAAGAAGAAATATGGGTCCCTTAGAATGTGTATTGAGTACCGTCAACTCAACAAAGTCACAATCAAGAACAAGTATCCTCTCCCTCTGATTGATGATTTATTTGATCAACTCCAAGGTGCGAGTTACTTTTCAAAGATTGACTTGAGGTCGGGATATCACCAACTTAGGGTGAGAGGTGAAGATATTCCCAAGATGGCATTTCGTACAAGATATGGTCACTATGAATTCTTAGTAATGTCCTTTGGTCTCACTAATGCTCCGGCGGCGTTTATGGACCTAATGAATAGGGTGTTTCAAATTTACCTAGATTCATTTGTCATTGTCTTCATTGACGACATCTTGGTATATTCGAAGAATGAGGGTGTACACATGAATCATTTGAGAGTGGTGTTGCAAGTACTTAAAGAAAACCAATTGTTTGCCAAGTATAGCAAATGTGAGGTTTGGTTGAGGTCGGTAGCGTTTCTTGGTCATATTATCTCTAGTGAAGGTGTAGAGGTTGATCCAAAGAAGAACGAATCGGTGAAAAATTGTCCTAGGCCTTTGGCTCCTACTGATATTAATAGTTTCTTAGGTCTAGCCGGTTATTATAGAAGGTTTGTCGACGGGTTTGTGTCTCTTGACAACCTTCACACAAAAAAATGTGAAATTTGAGTGTCGGAGGCATGTGAAAAGAGCTTCCAAATGTTGAAGGATAGGCTTACTTCCCTTCTTATATTGATCCTACTAGAGGGTACTAAGGGTTTTGTGGTTTATTGTGATGCATCCCGAGTCGGGTTGGGGTGTGTTCTTATGCAACATGGAAAAGTTCTAGCCTATGCTTCTAGGCAACTCAAACTTCATGAGAACAATTATCCGACTCATGACCTTGAGTTAGCGGTCGTGGTATTTGCCTTGAAAATATATAGGCATTATCTTTATGGGGTTCATGTTGATGTGTATACGGACCATAAAAGTTTTCAATATGTGTTCACTCAAAAGCATTTAAATCTCCGGCAACGAAGGTGGTTAGAGTTTTTTAAAGACTATTAGATGAGTGTCCTATATTTCCATGACAAGCCTAATGTGGTAGCGGATTCTCTAAGTCAATTGTCCACGGGAAGTGTGTCCCATGTGGAAGAATCAAAGAGAAACCTAGTGAAAGATTTTCATAGGTTGGATCGTTTAGGTGTTCGAATTGAAAGTTCTCCAAATGGTGGTATGGTGGTACATCATAACTCCGAGTCGTCTTTGGTGGTTGAGGTGAAGTCTAAGCAACACCTTGATCCATTATTGATGGATTTAAAAGGATCGGTTCTTGGTAAGATGAATGAGTCATTCTCCCAAAGGTAGGGGGGGGGGAGATAGTGTTCTTAAGTACCAAGGGAGATTGTGTGTGCCTAATGTGGATAATTTTCATAGGTTGGATCGTTTAGGTGTTCGAATTGAAAGTTCTCCAAATGGTGGTATGGTGGTACATCATAACTCCGAGTCGTCTTTGGTGGTTGAGGTGAAGTCTAAGCAACACCTTGATCCATTATTGATGGATTTAAAAGGATCGGTTCTTGGTAAGATGAATGAGTCATTCTCCCAAAGGTAGGGGGGGGGAGATAGTGTTCTTAAGTACCAAGGGAGATTGTGTGTGCCTAATGTGGATAATTTTGAGGAATAGGATCCTTGAGGAAGCTCATGGAACCCGATACTCTATTCATTCGGGTTCTACAAAGATGTACCATGATCTTATAGAGGTGTTTTGGTGGGATGGCTTAAAAAGGGACATTGCGGAGTTTGTTGCAAAGTGTCCCAATTGCCAACAAGTGAAATCCAAACACCAAAAGCCGAGTGGTTTACTACAAGAAATGCAAATCCCTACTTGGAAGTGGGAAGATGTTAACATGGATTTCGTAGTTGGGTTGCCTCGGACTCGAAAGAAATATGACCCTATATGTGTGGTAGTGGATAGATTGACCAAATCCACTCACTTTATTCCCGTTAAGTCTACTTATTTGGCGGAAGTTTATGCAAAGATCTATATTGACAAGATAGTGAGTCTTCATGGGGTTCCTTTGTCCATCATATCGGATAGAGGTGCTCAATTTACATCTAGGTTTTGGAGGGCGTTTCAAAGAGGTTTGGGTACTCAAGTGAAGTTAAGCACTGCTTTTCATCCTCAAAAGGATGGTCAAGCAGAGCGTACCATCCAAACTCTTGAAGATATGCTTAGAGCTTGTATCATTGACTTTAAAGGCAATTGGGATGAGCATTTGCCTTTGGGGGAATTCTCATATAACAATAGTTTTCATTCATCCATATCTATGGCTAAAGCATTGTACGGCAGGAGGTGTATATCTCCTATTCGATGGTTTGAGGTTGGCGAGTCTTTGCTTCTTGGTATCGATTTGATTTATAAGACCTTAGAGAAAGTTCATATCATAAGAAACTGTTTGCAAACAACCTATAGTCGGAAAAAGTCTTATGCTGATCATAGGAGACGAGACCTTGAATTTGAAGAGGGTGATAAGGTGTATTTGAAAATTTTGCCCATGAAGGGGGTGGTTAGATTTGGCAAGAAGGGAAAGTTAAGTCCTCGTTATGTGGGTCCTTATGAAATTTTGCAAAGGGTTGGCAAGGTCACATATGAGTTGAAACTCCCTAGTGAACTATCTTCGGTTCATCCGGTTTTCCATGTATCAATGCTTAAGAAGTGCATTGGTAACCCTGATTACATTATTCCCATTGAAGGTATTGGTGTGAAAGAGAACCTCTCCTGTGAGGAGGTTTCCAGTTGAAATCCTTGATCGTCAAGTGAAGAGGTTGAGGAACAAAGAGATGGCCTCTGTAAAAGTGTTATAGAGAAACCACCTAGTTGAGGGAGCAACATGGGAGGCCGAGGCCGACATGAAGTCCCGTTATCCTCATCTTTTCGATGTTTAAGTTTAGTCATTCTTTCTAATAATATAATTATGGCTAGTAATTGTGATTTCTTGATTTTCGGTGAAGTTTTGCAAAAATTCAAATTTTAGAAACTTCACAGTGATAATACAGTGAAGTCACTGTAAGTTGACCTTGAAAGCTTGAAATTTGTTTTGCTTCTTGCATATTTGATTTAAGTCGTGCATTGTGGTATGGTGAGTCTTTGTGGATATTATATGAAGCATATTGATAATATGAACTTTGTGCTAATTGACTCATGAAATGTATGATGAGCTCATGTGTGTTGTGAGAAGGAGGTACCTCATGATGAAATTTTGAGCCTATGTGTGATATATTGAGTTTTGAAGTTTGCCTTATTGAAATGATGTGATTCATGCTAATTGGATATTGTGAATTGGTTGAGCTGCTAGTCTTGAGTCTATTCCTTCCTTTAAAAGAGTGTTTAGTGTCATTCGGGGACGAATGTTCCTAAGGGGGGATAATGTAACATTTCAAAATCGCAAGGCATGTTGTAAAACTTAACCTAGGCTCCATGAGGTCTAATCACTGTTCTAAGTCGAATTAGGTGTATATAGAGTGGTTAAGGTGTTTAAGAACCAAAATATTCAAGAACGTCCACGACGTCCGAAAGTTGGTTCATAAGAGGGCTAGTGTGGTGTCTTAGCTGTTCGACTAATTTTAAGAGTCAGAATCGAACGACAGTTGGTAGAAATAGGTGTAACACATGTGAGGGATGTTTCATGATTGAAACGTCCAGGTACGACTCTCCAAGGACCAACCAAGGGCCCTTGAGGAACAAAGAGATGGCCTCAGTAAAAGTGTTATAGAGAAACCACCTAGTTGAGGGAGCAACATGGGAGGCCGAGGCCGACATGAAGTCCCGTTATCCTCATGTCTTTCCTAACAAAGGTTAATTGTTCTTACTAATAATAAAATTAATGACTAAACTTAAAATTGCTTTGATTTTGGTAAAGTTTTGTAAAAATATTTATGTTACAGTGAAATAGAGTGAAGTTATGCCTATAGACTTGAAAATTTTAAATTTTTCTTGTTTTGAGTTATGTCGTGCATTTTGATATAATGAGTCTTTATAAAATGATAATGAGCATGTAGATAGTTTGAGTTTTTGCATAATTGACTCATGTAATGAATGTTGAGCTCCTATATGTTGAAAGTGGGGTTTTGAGTTGCATTGAGTAATGTCATGTTTTTATGTTGAATGGAGTTGTAACTGATGTGTTGATGTATATTGCTGGTTGGGATGCTAGTCTTGAGTCTATCCTTTCCCTTTTGAAAGTTTAGTGTCATTTGGGTACGAATGTTCCTAGGGGGATAATGTAACACTCCAAAAATTCAAGACGTAATCTAGAGCCTCACAAGTTGATCTAAGGTTGAAAATACTGTTTTAAGACCTAAATTATTGTTTATAAGTCATCTAGGAAGTTTTAGAGTCAAGACGTCAAAAAACGTCCATGACGTTCGGAAGCTAGTAAAATTTAACTAGTGTGACGTCCTTAGGTTTCGGGAAGGTTTGGAGGTGTTTCATGAGGTCTAAAACTTGTATAATGACTTTGTAAAGGTAAAACCATATATATAGAGTAATAAATCAAGGTACGACCCCCTAAGGGTTGCCTTAGGGGCCCATGAAAGGACTCCAAACTTGGCTTGGCAAGCTTCCAAAGCAGCAGCCAAGTTGTGCATGGCAGAAACAAGTCCGCGTCGCGGACTTGGGTGTCTTTTGGTCAAAACTCAAGTCTGCATCGTGGGCATGTTGCGGACTCCACTGTCTCGAAAATTAATTTTAAAATCATGCGGGAGAAGCTCTGCGTCGTGGACTTGTTCCTCGAAGAAAATCTGAAAAATGGAATTCAAGTTTGACTTCATTAAAGGGTCAACTTCAGTGAGGTGTCTTTTGGGTATTTCATGGGAGGTCTGTATATTGATTTTAAATAAATTTTTCCTCAAATTCACTCACTCAAATAAAATCCTCAAATAAAAATCCACAAGCTCTCACCTCTCTCTAGTTTCTCTCTCTATTCAACCTCCATTGAAGGAAGAACAAAGCTTGAAGAAAAAGACAAATTTTTCTAGGATTTCATTTCAATTTTGTGGATTAATGTTCATTAAGGTATGGGTTATTCACTCTTGGGATTCCTTTCCCGAAGAGGTCCTTTCAAATTTGATTTCTAAATCACCCAATTCCAAGGGTTTTCCAAATCTAATGGGTTTTCTTCTAAACTTCAATTTGATGATAAATTGTGATTGCCTATGACTAATTAAGTGTAGATTGTTGTTTAATTGATGCAGTTTCATATAGATCATGCCCCTTTCCCAAAATTTTCCAAATCTTGGATCTTGCTTATAATTTGATAGGAATTGAAGAATGTATTGGTGGTTAGACTTGTTTTATATATTCTAATTAATTCATGGACTTCCTTGGGTAATGTATTGTTGGGATTGGATCGATTTCTTGAAGAATTAATGATGAACCCTGTTTCCCTATGTAAGACCCCCAAAATGAGTTAGGGTGTCTATAGCCTAACATGTTCGTATTAATGTTCTAATGTCATAAAATGACTTATTAAATGGTTTAGAGACAGTGTATGAAGTTTGAGGTGATTTGGAAGTCAAACGTCAAGGGTCGACCAAAACAATTGACGACTAGCCACCTACGTGTCTCATGTGTCTATGCATGTTTATATTTGTATGTCATGAGATTATGAAGTCTTAAAATGGTTTATAATGATGTCAATTATAGTATATGAAGTTTTGTGAAGTTTGGAGGTCAAACGTCCAAGAACAGCCAAGACGTTTGAAAGATAGCCTCGAGACATGCATGTGTGTGTCTTGATGGGGCCTAGCCTGTTTGGACGAGTTGCAAGTATTGGTTTTGGGAGAAACTCATGTGGGAGGTCTACAAATTGTGAAGGGTTGTATTTACGTTGGAAACATCCGGGTATGACTTCTAAAGGGCCCCACAAAAGTCCCCATAAGAAGGGCCCAAGGCTGGTCAAGACACTGCCAGTGTCAATCGACGGACCAAACAACGGCCAGTTGGTCAACCAACGGCCCGTAAATGAGGTCTCGTCGATTGGCACTTAGCTTGGGCAGGTCTCAAGCCAAAAATTGGATAAGTACCAAACGTCGGAAGCCAGGCATGGCTCGTCGACTGACCTACGTCCTGTAGGTTGGTCCGTCGATGGTGGCCTGTGAACTGAAGCCTGTGCAATGTTTCATTAAAGGGGTGAATGGTAAATTCACCCCACATCCTAAACCTACTCTAGTTGGAATTATTTAACTGATTTTGGGTGTATATAAGTCATTCTAAATGTGATCAACCCATTCCCAATCCAATACACACGTAAGAATCTTCTCTCTAAAAATCTTCTCCCTAGAAACCACCATTGATGGTGAAGCTCAAGAGCTTCTTGGATCTTGTATTTTCGTGGGTGAGTCATCAGGTTTTAGAGGTCTTCATGAAGATTAATGTATGGTGATGATCTTCATCTCTAGTTATCTTTTCATCTAGAGAGCCATTCTCAAAGATTTCAAAGAAGAAAAATATGATCAAACAATGTCTTCTTCAATCTTCCATGGGTTCTTTCTAAAAAGGTTTTGAACGATTGAATCATGATTAATTGAAGTTAATACAGTGGTTTTTACGTGATTTTTACTCCAATTGCATGATGAACCCATGCTCCATCACCCAAACGTTTTAGCCTTGCATGGGCTTTGTGATCTTGAATTCCTATCTTTTGAATTATGATTCTATTACGTTGAAGTTATTGTATATACTGTTATTTACATGAATTTATGTTGAATTGGTGTTGAAGGATCCATGAGGATCCATGTATGAAGATTTGAACACATTTAGCCTAGTTTCCATAGTACACTGTAACCTTGGCTTCTAAATGAATTAATGTGGATTTCGATCATGTTAAGTTGGTTGTATCTACTGTTTTAGGTTAGTATCATGATTGAATTATGAATACAAATCTAGCATGATTGAAGTAAAGATGTCTTATGTGAATTGACCTAGTCTTCTAGTCTATCGATTGACAATACTATGTATATCATGGTATCTTGAATTGTGGATATATGAAGCATGATTCTTTTGATGTAGTGATATATATAACTGCTTCCTAGTATGTAAATTATTGTTAAAATATTATTGATGATCAAGGCCTTAGAGAATCATTAGTGTTGGTTAATTCCTCTCTACACCCTAGCAAATTGACAAGTCTAATGCCTATGTTGTAGATTGATCTTGAAGTGCTTTAAGCCAGATTTTGTGATGAATATGTGTATGATTAGCTACTGCCCTAGACTTATGGCATTCATGAAAGATAATTGATGATCAATGCAAGTGAATTAGATTAAATATCTATGCTCTTCTACTCTCTAGTATCTATGTGATGTATTGCATTAGATTGTAATATGATCTTGTAGCGAATTGTACATGGTTTCTTTTATGATTATGGTACTTTAGGTACTTCCTTATACTTGAAATATTGATGAAAGAGTAGTAAAGGTAAATCATGACCAAATGCTAAAGGATTGGTAAGAATTGCTCTATTCTTCTACTTCTCTACTTCTCTATAATAATGTTGATGAAGCCGTGAGTGGCATTGTGTGGTAT
Organism: Solanum lycopersicoides; assembly: GCA_022817965.1. Taxonomy (NCBI): domain Eukaryota; kingdom Viridiplantae; phylum Streptophyta; class Magnoliopsida; order Solanales; family Solanaceae; genus Solanum; species Solanum lycopersicoides. The sequence continues at coordinate 71,174,204 of CM040622.1, read as the reverse complement.
GATCCACTTATGGTGGCGGTGTTTACTTTATGTCATTATATATGTGTTGACCATGGCGTTGAAGGCAAATTTGATGAATATATGAAGGAGTGGTTATGATAATCACTTTATGTGTAGCTTGTGCCTAGTCTTCTATTTGAGTTGTGAATCTAGGTTATGTTACCATTGTTATGAGCATGTGAAGGGCTGTGTTATATCATGTGTAGGTGCTGCCATGTCTTAGGTAATAATGGTTGATGATCCCTACCCATGTACCCTTATGTGAATGTGTGAAGAGCTAACGTTAGGAGTCTTAAAGAGTTCTATGAAGTTAACTTGCCTCCTATGCTATTGTGTGTTGTGTGGTCTATGCTTGAAAGGGTAATGTGGTCTAAGAGGGTGGCTGACTCAATATGTTATTGATAGCCATTATGTGATGATTATGACCAATGTACACACACACTCACATTTCATGCATGCTTAAAAGTAGTAAATGGTTCATGGTGTCTAAATGAAAAATAGTTCTCATATTCACTAGTGTCTACTACTATGTATGTTAAGATGATGTTATGAAAGTATGATATGTGTTTCCTTAGCTAGGATGACTTGATAGGTGTACTAGTATGGGCAAGGGTATGTGACTTTGCCTATGCATTGTACATGTGTACCTTGATAGGATAGTTCTAGTTTTGGTTTCTATATGTATGAATATGATGTATGAACATCTGTGACTTAATGTGTTATGTGAAAGGTTTGCTCACATATATGTATACACTCACACACATGGAAGATGATCTAGTTAATAAAGGGGCCTTGAAAGGTGTGCCAAAGAATACTCTACAACTAGATAGGTGCTTGAATATGTTATAAGCATGTGGGAGTAAATATCCTAAGCTTATGTTTTATGAAAAATGATAATAAAGTCTTTTTCAATAAAGGGAACTTAGCTTACCACCGAGTGAACTTGTAGATGAGGGGGTGACGCTTTTCCTCAAAGGAAAGGCAGGGGTTCACTACGGTCCTCATGTGAGAGGGTGACACTTTTCCACAAAGGAAAGGTAGGGGTTCACTACGGTTCTCACTGAGTGGATAGCCTCATGACCCAACAAAGGGTGTAGAATTGATATTTCCATGATTGCCCCCAAGTTCCATAAACTATGTTGCCACCATAGGATACTAGCTAGTGGATCCACCTAGAAAGCTACGTTATGTTTGGTTCTACTTTGGCCGGTAGACCACCTTCTTTCGGTGTGGGGTTTTATGACACCGGATTCCATGTTTAGCATCACATGGTCTATGTCGGTTAAGGCTATGGTTTCCCTAAAGTAAAATGGACAATGGAAGTAATAGAATAGGATCCTAACTAGGATGACTTAAGGAAGGTTACTTAGTATATGTGGAAGTAATGAACCCATCTAGACATTGCACAAGTGGCTCCTTAGGAAGTCTTAGGAAGGTGACCTAATGTATATGATTATGTTTATGTCCATATGTATGACTTTGTAGTATTGGCCTACTTGTTATGAAGATGTGCATGGTATGAGTCTATATGCATGATGTGATATTATTGAATATATGATGAAGGTCTTGTATTGACATGAATGAGGTTATATTCACTTACTTATTTATGTATATGAATTGAATGTTAAGGTTTGTGGTCTCATGAGGGGTTTGCTAAGAATGTATGGGGTTATGGGGCTTCATATGTTCATTGCACTAGTAGACTAAGACTGGGGTCATGAACAAGGTTTAATAATGATGTGTATGCAAAGAAGTAAATGTATGTGTGACTTGATGTAGCTTACTGTAACTTTCTAAGGTTTATACCTAAATGTGTCTTTGATATGTTATGCTTATATGAGGATATGTGTTTAATTATGTAGGTTTTATGTATGCTTTCTTAGTGATGTTACGGTGATACATTGCACCAAGTATCACTAGAGGGTTACTTGGGAAGTTAATGAATAAAAGGAAATAATGTTCACTGTTAAGGGAAAAAGAGGTCACTGTAATGTGACTCAAAAATGTAATAAATTCTAAATGTGATCTTATGTAATGTTTGGCCTTTGAATATGTTTATATGATGTATGTGAATGATATAAATACTATTGGTTAAAGATTTTATGAAGATTTACTCAAAAAACATGAAGTATGATTTTCAAGAAAGTGTCCCTTTTAAATGCATGTTTTTGCATGGTTGCCATACTTAGTACATTCTTTTGCTAATCCCATTCTTCTCTACTTTTTACACAAAGTGTAGGTTATGGATGCTTAATGGATGTCTTTAATGGTGAAGAGCTTGCTAGATGATTTCCAAGCTCAATGAAAGGAATCCTTAAAGTTCAAGGATCTCCTACTTATGTCTTTAATGTAAAGTCTTTAAATATTGTATATTTATGTAATGTGTCTTATGGGCCTGTCCCTAATGTACTGTAAAGTTATTGAGTCTAAGATGACAAAGAGACTTAAGGTCTATAAATGTATTACGCCTTATGTTTTATATATATATGAGATGACGTTTCTAGCATACAATGTGCTATGAAAAGTTTTAAATTTTTCGCTAAATTTACTATGTCAATGCGATGAATGATGACTATGGGCTTGTATAAGACCTCCGAGAGGTCAAGTACGCCATGTTACTTCTAGGGGGTGCTCCCCGGATGTAACAAACGTGGTATCAGAGCATGAGGTTTATAAAGTGGTTTTAGGTTCTAATAGTCTCATATTGCCACGTCTAGTAGAGTCTCGTAGCATTAGTGGTAAGTCGCGACACATCAAATGGTACGGGAGGCTATAGGACGATAGAGTTTCCCTTCTTCATCACTCTCATATCGTTCCATAGAACTTAACTCTATAAGATATCTCTCTTATGTTTTCTTGTCCGGTGGTCTTTTAGATGTATTTGCTTGGATGATATTGTCTCTATGCTTGAGGGAGAAAAAGGTGAGTTAATGCTTAAGTTTGTTTTATGGCTTGATGGGTATGTGTGAAGGAGAGTCTTGGCATGTTTTGATGATGTGATGCCATTTGAGGTTATGTATGAGACTTATGTGAAATAGCATGTTATGTTGAAGAATGCATGTCATGATATAGTTAAAGCATGTTAGAAGTTATTATGGTTGACATGAGTTTCTCTTAAAATGGTGTGTTATTATATGGTTTTACATGTTGGTAGCTCACTATTATCACTTGAACTTGAAATGCTTAATGACTACCTATGAAAGTATGCTACCTTAAGAATATGTGTTTTAAGGTGTTCATTATGTCCCTTTGAATATATGCCTGATGTTTCAAATGTTGCCTTAGTTGGGATGTGTGAACATTCACGATTACCTAATATGGATTGGATTTCTTTATATATACTTGATCCTAGGTGTAAAGATAGTATGCATGACTTGGTAGGGTGATGATGTGGGTTTTAGTGACCTAGAAGTCACCTTACTGTAATATTCTAGGGAAAAAAAAGAGTTTTTATGGCTAAGTCTCCTTGTTGTAATGTATGAAAACCTTATGTGATTAAATGAGATGACCTAACTTGATGATTTTGGAGCAATTGCCTAGGTTATAGAGTTTAGAACACCTTTGAAAACCCTTAGGGTATGTTATTGTAATTCTTTCTAAATGAAAAATCAGTTTTAAGTGATGAAAAAATGAATGTTGTTAAGTTAAGATCCTCTTAAGGTTGTGTTAAGTTGCTCTTAATTGGGTTTACCCTAAGTGGGGGCTGGTGATGGAATAGTAAGGTTATAGGAATTGTCTACCTTGACCTTCTATTTTTGCTTGATCTTGAATCTAATGAAGTCTTGATGAGCTTTTTCATGAATAGAGTCTTGCATAAAGTATGAATTGCATGAACTTTATATGTTTGGTATGTATTGATTGACATTACCTTAAGGGTATTTTTAAGATTCCAAGGGGCATGATGAAAATTTTGATTAAATACATGTTTTCTCACGAGTATAGTGCAATTGTTTGGGTATGAGCTCATGATACATGTAAGTGTGGTGAGGATAAGTACATTCCTCCATGGACACAACTAAGCATGGTATGGTTGAATATGACCCTCATAGCACTAGGTCTAACTTATAAGAATCAATTGTCAACCTATCTTACTCAAGTCTATGTGCATTGAAGTATGAGTGCTTAAATGGCTTTTGGGGAATTGTTGTAATCTGCCTATGTGTGGCCATTCATGATGAAATCTTAATAGAATGGATTGTAATGACCATTTCATGATTAGGAAGGATGTTCCTCCTATGAACATGATAAGAGCCTCTTTGATTAATGTATTAAGGAGTGATTAAATTGAAAATTTTGCTTGCTTGTGTGCATTGAGTGATTTATGGTGAAGTTGTGTTCCTTGTAAGTTTGGTGCATTAACTTCTATGTGATTATGTTAAGGATATGATGAACTGCTCTATGATGCATTGAAGTCCTTTTTATGTTTAAAGTGTTCTAAGTTTCATTCGAGGACGAATGTTCTCAAGTGGGGATATTGTAAGACCCCCAAAATGTGTTAGGGTGTCTAGAGACTAAAGTGTTTGTATTAATGTTATAATGTCCTAAAATGACTTATTATATGGTTTAGAGGCAGTGTATGAAGTTTGAGGTGATTTGGAAGTCAAACGTCAAAGGTTGACCAAAACGTTCGACGACTAGTTACCTACGTGCCTCATGTGTCTATGCATGTTTATATTTATATTTCATGAGATTATGAAGTCTTAAAATGATTTATAATGATGTCAAATGATAGTATATGAAGTTTCGTGAATTTTGGAGGTCAAACGTCCAAGAACGTCCAAGACGTTCGAAAGATAGCCTAAAGACATGCATGTGTGTGTCTTGATGGGGCCTAGCCTGTTTGGACGAGTTACGAGTATTGGTTTTGGGTGAAACTCATGTGGGAGGTCTAAAACTTGTTAAGGGTTGTATTTACCTTGGAAACGTCGGGTACAACTTCTAAAGGGACCCACAAAAGTCCCCATAAGAAGGGCCCAAGGCTGGTCGAGACACTGCCTTGGCAGTGTCAATCGACGGACGAAACAACGGCCAGTTGGTCAACCAACGGCCCGTAAATGAGGTCTCGTCGATTGGCACATAGCTTGGGCAGTCTCAAGCCAAAAATTGGATAAGTACCAAACGACCAAAGCCAGGCACGGCTCGTCGACTGACCTACATCCAGTAGGTTGGTCCGTCGATGGTGGTCTGTGAACTGAAGCCTGCGCAATGTTTCATTAAAGGGTGAATGGTAAATTCACCCCACATCCTAAACCGACTCTAGTTGGATTATTTAACTGATTTTGGGTGTATATAAGTCATTCTAAACGTGATCAACCCATTCCCAATCTAGTACACACGTAAGAATCTTCTCTCTACAAATCTTCTCCCTAGAAACCACCATTGATGGTGAAGCTCAAGAGGTTCTTGGATCTTGTATTTTCGTGGGTGAATCATCAGGTTTTAGAGGTCTTCATGAAGATTAAGGTATGGTGATGATCTTCATCTCTAGTTATCTTTTCATCTAGAGAGCCATTCTCAAAGATTTCAAAGAAGAAAAATATGATCAAACAATGTCTTCTTCAATCTTCCATGGGTTCTTTCTAAAAAGGTTTTGAACGATTGAATCATGATTAATTGAAGTTAATACAGTGGTTTTAACGTGATTTTTACTCCAATTGCATGATGAACCCATGCTCCATCACCCAAACGTTTTAGCCTTGCATGGGCTTTGTGATCTTGAATTCCTATCTTTTGAATTATGATTCTATTACGTTGAAGTTATTGTATATACTGTTATTTACATGAATTTATGTTGAATTGGTGTTGAAGGATCCATGAGGATCCATGTATGAAGATTTGAACACATTTAGCCTAGTTTCCATAGTACACTGTAACCTTGGCTTCTAAATGAATTAATGTGGATTTCGATCATGTTAAGTTGGTTGTATCTACTGTTTTAGGTTAGTATCATGATTGAATTATGAATACGAATCTTGCATGATTGAAGTAAAGATGGCTTATGTGAATTGACCTAGTCTTCTAGTGTATCGATTGATAATACTATGTATATGATGGTATCTTGAATTGTGGATAGATGATTCCTTCGATGTAGTGATCTATGTAGCTGCTGTCTAGTATGTACATTATTGTTAAAATATGATTAATGATCAAGTCCTTATAGAATCAATAGTGTTGGTTAATTCCTCTCTACACCCTAGCAAATTGACAAGTCTAATGCCTATGTTGTAGATTGATCTTGATGTGCTTTAAGCATGATTTCGTGATGACTATGTGTATGATTAGCTACTTCCCTAGACTTATGCCATTCATGAAATATAATTGATGATCAATGAAAGTGAATTGGATTAAAGATCTATGCTCTTCTACTCTCTAGTATCTATGTGATGTATTGTATTAGATTATAATGTGATCTTGTAGCGAATTGTACATGGTTTCTTTTATGATTATGGTACTTTAGCTACTGCCTTATACCTGAAATATTGATGAAAGAGTAGTAAAGGTCAATGATGACCAAAGTCTAAAGGATTGGTAATAATTTCTCTATTCATCTACTTCTCTACTTCTCTATAATAATGTTGATGAAGTCGTGAGTGACATTGTGTGGTATGGTCCACTTATGGTGGCGGTGTTTACTTTATGTCATTATATATGTGTTGACCATGGCGTTGAAGGCAAATTTGATGAATATATGAAGGAGTGGTTATGATAATCACTTTATGTGTAGCTTGTGCCTAGTCTTCTATTTGAGTTGTGAATCTAGGTTATGTTACCATTGTTATGAGCATGTGAAGGGCTGTGTAATATCATGTGTAGGTGCTGCCATGTCTTAGGTGATAATGGTTGATGATCCCTACCCTTGTACCCCTATGTGAATCTGTGAAGAGCTAATGTTAGAAGTCTTAAAGAGATCTATGAAGTTAACTTGCCTCCTATGCTATTGTGTGTTGTGTGGTCTATGCTTGAAACGGTAATGTGGTCTAAGAGGGTGGCTGCATCAATATGTTATTGATAGCCATTATGTGATCATGTTGACCAATGTACATACACACTCACATTTCATGCATGCTTAAAAGTAGTAAATGGTTCATGGTGTCTAAATGAAAGGTAGTTCTCATATTCACTAGTGTCTACTACTATGCATGTTAAGATGATGTTATGAAAGTATGATATGTGTTTCCTTAGCTAGGATGACTTGATAGGTGTACTAGTATGGGAAAGGGTATGTGACTTTGCCTATGCATTGCACATGTGTACCTTGATAGGATAGTTCTAGTTTTGGTTTCTATATGTATGAATATGATGTATGAACATGTGTGACTTAATGTGTTATGTGAAAGGTTTGCTCACATATATGTATACACTCACACACATGAAAGATGATCTAGTTAATAGAGGGGCCTTGAAAGGTGTGCCCAAGAATACTCTACAACTAGATAGGTGCTTGAATATGTTATAAGCATGTGGGAGTAAATATCCTAAGCTTATGTTTTATGAAAAATGATAATAAAGTCTTTTTAAATAAAGGGAACTTAGCTTAGCACCGAGTGAACTTGTAGATGAGGGGGTGACACTTTTCCACAAAGAAAAGGTAGGGGTTCACTACGGTCCTCATGTGAGAGGGTGACACTTTTCACAAAGGAAAGGTAGGGGTTCACTACGGTTCTCACGGGGTGGATAGCCTCATGACCTAACAAAGAGTGTAAAGTTGATATTTCCATGATTGCCCCCAAGTTCCATAAACTATGTTGCCACCATAGGATACTAGCTAGTGGATCCACCTAGAAAGCTATGTTATGTTTGGTTCTACTTTGTCCGGTAGACCACCTTCTTTCGGTGTGGGATTTTATGACACCGTATTCCATGTTTAGCATCACATGGTCTATGTCGGTTAAGGCTATGGTTTCCCTAAAGTAAAATGGACAATGGAAGTAATGGAATAGGATCCTAACTAGGATGACTTAAGGAAGATTACTTAGTATATGTGGAAGTTATGAACACCATCTAGACATTGCACAAGTGGCTCCTTAGGAAGTCTTAGGAAGATGAACTAATGTATATGATTATGTTTATGTCCATATGTATGACTTTGTAGTGTTGGCCTACTTGTTATGAAGATGTGCATGGTATGAGTCTATATGCATGATGTGATATTATTGAATATATGATGAAGGTCTTGTATTTACATGAATGAGGTTATATTCACTTACTTATGTATATGAATTGAATGTTAAGGTTTGTGGTCTCATGAGGGGCTTGCTAAGAATGTATGGGGTTATGGGGCTTCATATGTTCATTGCACTAGTAGACTAAGACTGGGGTCATGAACAAGGTTTAATAATGATGTCTATGCAAAGAAGTAAATGTATGTGTGACTTGATGTAGCTTACTGTAACTTTCTAAGGTTTTGACCTAAATGTGTCGTTGATGTGTTATGCTTATATGAGGATATGTGTTGGATTATGTAGGTTTTATGTATGCTTTCTTAGTGATATTAAGGTGATACATTGCACCAAGTATCACTAGAAGGTTACTTGGGAAGTTAATGAATAAAAGGAAATAATGCTCACTGTTAAGGGAAAAAGAGCTCACTGTAATGTGACTCAAAAATGTAATAAATTCTATATGTGATCTTATGTAATGTTTGGCCTTTGAATATGTTTATATGATGTATGTAAATGATATAAATGCTATTGGTTAAAGGTTTTATGAAGATTTACTCAAAAAACATGAAGTATGATTTTCAAGAAAGTGTCCCTTTTAAATGCATGTTTTTGCATGGTTGCCATACTTAGTACATTCTTTTACTAATCCCATTCTTCTCTACTTTTTACACAAAGTGTAGGTTATGGATGCTTAATGGATGTCTTTAATGGTGAAGAGCTTGATAGATGATTCCCAAGCTCAATGAAAGGAATCCTTAAAGTTCAGGGATCTCCTATTTATGTCCTTAATGTAAAGTCTTTAAATATTGTATAGTTATGTAATGTTTCTTATGGGCCGTGTCCCTAATGTACTCTAAATTATTTTGTCTAAGATGGCAAAGAGAATTAAGGTCTATAAATGTATTACGACTTATGTTTTAAATATATATGAGATGAAGATACTAGCATACGATGTGCTATGAAAAGTTTTAAATTTTCCGCTAAATTTACTATGTCAATGCGATGAATGATGACTATGGCTTGTATAAGAACTCCGAGAGGTCAAGTACGCCATGTTACTTCTAGGGGGTGCTCCCCGGATGTGAAAAACGTGGTATCAGAGCATGAGGTTTATATTGTGGTTTTAGGTACTAAAAGTCTCATATTGTCACGTTTAGTAGAGTCTCATAACATTGGTGGAGAGTCGCAACACATCAAATGGTACGGGAGGCTATAGAACGATAGAGTTTCCCTTCTTCATCACTCTCATATCGTGCCATAGAACTTAACTCTATAAGATCTCTCTCTTATGTTTTCTTGTCCGGTGGTCTTTTAGATGTGATTGCTTGGATGAGATTGTCTCTATGCTTGAGGGAGAAAAAGATGAGTTAATGCTTAACTTGGTTTTATGGTTTGATGGGCATGTGTGAAGGAGAATCTTGGCATGTTTTGATGATGTGATGCCATTTGAGGTTATGTATGAGACTTATGTGAAAAGGCATGTTATGTTGAATAATGCATGTCATGATATAGTTAAAGCATGTTAGAAGTTATTATGGATGACATGAGTTTCTCTTAAAATGGTGTGTTATTATATGGTTTTACATGTTGGTAGGTTACTATTATCACTTGAACTTGAAATGCTTAGTGACTACCTATGAAAGCATGCTACCTTAAGAATATGTGTTTTAAGGTGTTCATTATGTCCCTTTGAATATATGCATGATGCTTTAAATGTTGCCTTAGTTGGGATGTGTGAACAATCATGATTACCTAATATGGATTGGATTTCTTTATATCTACTTGATCATAGGTGTAAAAATAGTATGCATGACTTGGTAGGGTGATGATGTGGGTTTTAGTGACCTAGAAGTCACCTTATTTTAATGTTCTAGGAAAAAAAAAGAGTTTTTATGGCTAAGTCTCCTTGTTGTAATGTATGAAAACCTTATGTGGTTAAATGAGATGACCTAACTTGATGATTTGGGAGTAATTGCCTAGGTGATAGAGTTTAGAACACCTTTGAAAACCCTTATGGTATGATACTGTAATTCTTTCTAAATGAAAAATCAGTTTTAAGTGATGAAAAAATGAATAATGTTAAGTTAAGATCCTCTTAAGGTTGGGTTAAGTTTCTCTTAATTGGGTTTAGCCTAAGTGGGGGATGGTGATGGAATAGTAAGGTTATAGGAATTGTCTACCTTGACCTTCTATTTTTGCTTGATCTTGAATCTAATGAAGTCTTGATGAGTTTTTTCATGAATAGGTCTTGCATAAAGAATTAATTGCATGAACTTTATATGTTTGGTATGTATTGATTGACATTACCTTAAGGGAATTTTTAAGATTCCAAGGGCATGAATGAAAATTTTGATTAAATACATGTTTTCTCATGAGTATTGTGCAATTGTTTGGGTATGAGCTCATGATACATGTAAGTGTGTTGAGGAAATGAACATTCCTCCATGGACACAACTAAGCATGGTATGGTTGAATATGACCCTCATAGCATTAGGTCTAACTTATAAGAATCAATTGTCAACCTATCTTACTCAAGTCTATGTGCATTGAAGTATGAGTGCTTAAATGACTTTTGGGGAATTGTTGTAATCTGCCTATGTGTGTCCATTCATGATGAAATCTTAATAGAATGGATTGTAATGACCATGTCATGATTAGGAGAAGGATGTTCCTCCTATGAACATGATAAGAGCCTCTTTGATTAATGCATTAAGGAGTGAGTAAATTGAAGTTTTTTCTTGCTTGTGTGCATTGAGTGCTTTATGGTGAAGTTGTGTTCCTTGTAAGTTTGGTGAATTAACTTCTATGTGATGATGTTATGGATATGATGAACTGCTCTATGATGCATTGAAGTCCTTTTTATGTTTAAAGTGTTCTAAGTGTCATTCGAGGACGAATGTTCCCAAGTTGGGGATATTGTAAGACCCCCAAAATGTGTTAGGGTGTCTAGAGACTAACGTGTTCATCTTAATATTCTAATGTCCTAAAATGAGTTATTATATGGTTTAGAGGCAGTGTATGAAGTTTGAGGTGAGTTGGAAGTCAAACGTCAAGGGTCGACCAAAACGTTCGACGACTAGTCACCTACGTGCCTCATGTGTCTATGCATGTTTATATTTGTATGTCATGATATTATGAAGTCTTTAAATCGTTTATAATGATGTCAAATGATAGTATATGAAGTTTCATGAAGTTTGGAGGTCAAACGTCCAAGAACGTCCAAGACGTTCGAAAGATAGCCTCGAGACATGCATGTGTGTGTCTTGATGGGGCCTAGCCTGTTTGGAGGAGTTACGAGTATTGGTTTTGGGTGAAACTTATGTGGGAGGTCTACAACTTTTTAAGGGTTGTAATTACGTTGGAAACGTCTGGGTACGACTTCTAAATGGCCCCACAAAAGTCCCCATAAGAAGGGACCAAGGCTGGTCGATACACTGCCTTCGCAGTGTCAATCGACGGACCAAACAACGGCCAGTTGGTCAACAAATGGCCCGTAGGTAAGGTCTCATCGATTGGATCTTAGCTTGGGCAGGTCTCAAGCCAAAAATTGGCTAAGTACCAAACGACGGAAGCCAGGCACGGCCCATCGACTGACCTACATCCAGTAGGTAGGTCCGTCGATGGTGGCCTGAGAACTGAAGCCTGCGCATTGTTTCATTAAAGAGGTGAATAGGAAATTCACCCCAGGTCCTGAACCGACTCTAGTTGGATTATTTAACTGATTTTCGGTGTATATAAGTCATTCTAAACGTGATCAACCCATTCCCAATCCAATACACACGTAAGAATCTTCTCTCTAAAAATCTTCTCCCTAGAAACCACCATTGATGGTGAAGCTCAAGAGAGGCTTGGAGCTTGAATTTTCGTGGGTGAATCATCAGGTTTTAGAGGTCTTCATGAAGATTAAGGTATGGTGATCTTCATCTCTAGTTATCTTTTCATCTAGAGAGTCATTCTCAAAGATTTCAAAGAAGAAAAATCTGATCAAACAATGTCTTCTTCAATCTGCCATGGGTTCTTTCTAAAAAGGTTTTGAATGATTAAATCATGATTAATTGAAGTTAATACAGTGGTTTTAACGTGATTTTTACTCCAATTGCATGATGAACCCATGCTCCATCACCCAAATGTTTTAGCCTTGCATGGGCTTTGTGATCTTGAATTCCTATCGATTGAATTATGATTATATTAAGTTGAAGTGATTGTATTTACTGTTATTTACATGAATTTATGTTGAATTGGTGTTGAAGGATCCATGAGGATCAATGTATGAAGATTTGAACACATTTAGCCTAGTTTCCATAGTACACTGTAACCTTGGCTTCTAAATGAATTAATGTGGATTTCGATCATGTTAAATTGGTTGTATCTACTGTTTTAGGTTAGTATCATGATTGAATTATGAATACGAATCTTGCATGATTGAAGTAAAGATGACTTATGTGAATTGACCTAGTCTTCTAGTCTACCGATTGATAATACTATGTATATGATGGTATCTTGAATTGTGGATAGATGAAGCATGATTCCTTCGATGTAGTGATCTATCTAGATGCTGCCTAGTATGTACATTATTGTTAAAATATGATTGATGATCAAGTCCTTAGAGAATCAATAGTGTTGGTTAATTCCTCTCTACACCCTAGCAAATTGACAAGTCTAATGCCTATGTTGTAGATTGATCTTGAAGTGCGTTAAGCATGATTTCGTGATGACTATGTGTATGATTAGCTACTGCCCTAGACTTATGCCATTCATGAAATATAATTGATGATCAATGAAAGTGAATTGGATTAAAGATCTATGCTCTTCTACTCTCTAGTATCTATGTGATGTATTGTATTAGATTATAATGTGATCTTGTAGCGAATTGTACATGGTTTCTTTTATGATTATGGTACTTTAGCTACTGCCTTATACCTGAAATATTGATGAAAGAGTAGTAAAGGTCAATGATGACCAAAGGCTAAAGGATTGGTAAGAATTGCTCTATTATGCTACTTCTCTACTTCTCTATAATAATGTTGATGAAGCCATGAGTGGCATTGTGTGGTATGGTCCACTTATGGTGGCGGTGTTTACTTTATGTCATTATATATGTGTTGACCATGGCCTTGAAGGTAAATTTGATGAATATATGAAGGAGTGGTTATGATAATCACTTTATGTGTAGCTTGTGCCTAGTCTTCTATTTCAGTTGTGAATCTAGGTTACGTTACCATTGTTATGAGCATGTGAAGGGCTGTGTAATATCATGTGTAGGTGCTTCCATGTCTTAGGTGATAATTGTTGATGATCCCTACCCATGTACCCTTATGTGAATGTGTGAAGAGCTAATGTTAGGAGTCTTAAAGAGTTCTATGAAGTTAACTTGCCTCCTATGCTATTGTGTGTTGTGTGGTCTATGCTTGAAAGGGTAATGTGGTCTAAGAGGGTGGCTGCCTCAACATGTTGTTGATAGCCATTATGTGATCATGTTGACCAATGTACACACACACTCACATTTCATGCATGCTTAAAAGTAGTAAATGATTCATGGTGTCTAAATGAAAGGTAGTTCTCATATTCACTAGTGTCTACTACTATGCATGTTAAGATGATGTTATGAAAGTATGATATGTGTTTCCTTAGCTAGGATAAATTGATAGGTGTACTAGTATGGGCAAGGGTATGTGACTTTGCCTATGCATTGCACATGTGTACCTTGATAGGATAGTTCTAGTTTTGGTTTCTATGTATGAATATGATGTATGAACATGTGTGACTTAATTTGTTATGTGAAAGGTTTGCTCACATATATGTATACACTCACACACATGAAAGATGATCTAGTTAATAGAGGGGCCTTGAAAGGTGTGCCCAAGAATACTCTACAACTAGATAGGTGTTTGAATATGTTATAAGCATGTGGGAGTAAATATCCTAAGCTTATGTTTTATGAAAAATAATATTAAAGTCTTTTCAATAAAGGGAACTTAGCTTAGCACCTAGTGACCTTGTAGATGAGGGGGTGACGCTTTTCCACAAAGTAAAGGTAGGGGTTCACTACGGTCCTCATGTGAGAGGGTGACACTTTTCCATAAAGGAAAGGTAGGGGTTCAATACGGTTCTCACGGGGTGGATAGCCTCCTGACCCAACAAAGGGTGTAGAGTTGATATTTCCATGATTGCCCCTAAGTTCCATAAACTATGTTGCCACCATAGGATACTAGCTAGTGGATCCACCTAGAAAGCTATGTTATGTTTGGTTCTACTTTGGCTGGTAGACCACCTTCTTTCGGTGTGGGGTTTTATGACACCGGATTCCATGTTTAGCATCACATGGTCTATGTCGGTTTAGTCTATGGTTTCCCTAATGTAAAATGGACAATGGAAGTAATGGAATAGGATCCTAACTAGGATGACTTAAGGAAGATTACTTAGTATAGGTGGAAGTAATTAACCCATCTAGACATTGCACAAGTGGCTCCTTAGGAAGTCTTAGGAAGGTGACCTAATGTATATGATTCTATTTATGTCCTTATGTATGACTTTGTAGTATTGGCCTACTTGTTATGAAGATGTGCATGGTATGAGTCTATATGCATGATGTGATATTATTGAATATATGATGAAGGTTTTGTATTGACATGAATAAGGTTATATTCACTTACTTATGTATATGAATTGAATGTTAAGGTTTGTGGTCTCATGAAGGGTTTGCTAAGAATGTATGGGGTTATGGGGCTTTATATGTTCATTGCACTAGTAGACTAATATTGGGGTCACGAACAAGGTTTAATAATGATGTGTATGCAAAGAAGTAAATGTATGTGTGATTTGATGTAGCTTACTGTAACTTTCTAAGGTTTTGACCTAAATGTGTATTTGATGTGTTATGCTTGTATGATGATATGTGTTGGATTATGTAGGTTGTATGTATGTTTTCTTAGTGATCTTAAGGTGATACTGTAACAACCCTAAAAATGGATATGCTAAGTAATGCTTAATGTGTCTAGAATGCCTACGATTAGACCGGGTTCACACGGATTGATGCGCGTAGAACCAGACCTCTGAACCCTTGCTACAGCCAAGCCAACTAACTTGGGGAGTTAGTTGAGCTTGGAAAGGTTGGGTCCAACAATGTAGGGCTCTCGAATACGAAGATTTACTCGAATGAGTCTTTACCGGACTTAAAAAGGGAAAATCATAGTTATGGAGGGTCTAGGGGTAAAATTGTCACGACTGGAATCTAGACCCCGGACGAGACCGGCGTCGTTGACCTCTCAGAGGTCGCAGACAAGCCTACTTACGTCATTCTTACTTTACATAGGTTAATTTTTAGCGGAAAATTTGAAACTTTTTGTTTCTAAACATCACTTACTAAACATTTCTAATACATTCGTAATTTGTTCAACATCAACCATCTAATCATTAAGAGATAATCAAATGAAAGGAATAGTTCAATAAACATAAGTGTATAATTGCCAAAATGGCACCAATACATAGTCTGAATAAAATAAGAAAGAAACGCTAGTGGAACATGCTCCACTAGCTCAACTCCTAAACTAAGCTAGAACATAAACAATAGCATCCTCGAAAGCATGAGGACCTACCAAAACCGGATGAATGCTGGACGTCCGGATAACTGCAGCGATGATCCTGTAGCTCTATCGTCCACCTGTGCCTGCACCTAGTAGAGTTTGTATAGGGTTAGTACACACTTGTACTAAGTATAGGTATATGCAAGTACACACCAAGGACATGCATGAGAAAGAATAACTCTTTCCTAACAACATGATTTTTGGAAGTCAAGTCAGTGGACTTGCTAAATTGAGATTTGGAAAGTTTCCTAATTTGAATTAGGAAAGTAAATGATCTTTCCAAATCTGGATTAGGAAAGTCAGTGAGCTTTCCAGATTTGGAATAGGAAAGTTATGCCATGAGAATAAAATACATCATCATACTTTTCACATTTTCACACAACATATAACATTTACAGATAGCACATATCATATAGCATACAGTACATTTTGCATGTAGCACATAACTTCGTTCATATCATTCATTCATATGCCATGAGACCTTGGAATCATGGACTTGACATTAAGACATCCCAGAAATGAGGGCTCAACATATGGGACCTCAACTAGGGCGTCTTCATTAGCAAACACAGAGTCTGCTTCGTTCATTCATATGTACTCTATTTCATTTCATTCATAGACTAGTGTAAACACCAGTTATACCTAGGATGTAGTTTAAGACTTTCATTAGGTTCGTTGTGCAATGACCAAGAATGACCTAATGTCATTACTTGAATCTAACTCACCTTTTGATTATCCTATCCTAACACCTTTGGTATCATTCATTTCATTATATGCATCATTTGAGGCTGGCCTCATTCATTCATTGGGAACTTTAACTTTAACCGACATAGATCATGTGAGCATCATGAAATCCAGTGTCTCCCCCACACCGAAAAGAGGTGGAATCACCGGCCAAAGTGATCCAATAACATGCTAGCGTACATGGGAATTTAACCCCGCCAGATCCCAATATTGGCAGTATAGGTTCGAAGACTAGGAGATTTAAGGAAACCCATACCCGGCAAGCCGGTCAGTTTCATCTCATGAGAGTTACGTGAACCTCCGCCCTTCCCGAAAGAAGGCATCACCGCTCATAGCTAGTCTATCGGTGCTCAGTATAAAGTTCCATTTCATTCATCTCATACGTCATGGAAGCTAGCTTCTAGTATGAGGACATCATAGCTCATTAGATGATTTCTCATCTCATCATTCGTATTGAGTGTGTTAAGTTCAATACTCTCATTAGAGTGTTCATAGGGACTTGTCTATTCATTATCTTACACTCTCATAGGTGAGTATGTGTTGGTAACATTTACTTAGGCTCATTTGAGATTACTCTCATTATTTACATTAGCCTCATGTCACGTTGTCACCTCATTCATTATCATTAGCATCTTTTCTTTTCATGGTTACTCACCTTTTATTATGTGAATGTTCATTTCATCATTTCATTGTTCATCTCATCATATGCCAATTCACTTGGGCATTTAGTGTATTTACACTCATACTTAACCCTTCTAGGGTTCATCATTCCATTTCATACGTCTTAGGATCACTTACTTTTGAACGTATGTTAGACTTATGAGTCTATACACACAAGCCATGAGGCTTCATTCGTAGTTCATTAAGTAATTCTTACATTCCTAAGATTATGTAGTACAAGACATATGTATTTTGTAGTTATGCCAAGATCTTGAATTAGATCTAAGTAGGTGGCATTATTCTTATACGTTTTGTTCACATATGATTTATGTACCAATACGGAAGGTTGGGCAAGGAATCCCAAGTCTTGAATCAACTAAATGTCATTTACATTATTAATAGATTTTATACTAATAGTCATGACATTTTAACTCTAAGTCAAATCACAATGTTTACATTGAAGGTTTACTTTTCTACTAAAAATCTCTCTTTTGTT
The DNA here is from genome assembly GCA_022817965.1 of Solanum lycopersicoides. NCBI lineage: Eukaryota > Viridiplantae > Streptophyta > Magnoliopsida > Solanales > Solanaceae > Solanum > Solanum lycopersicoides. Next base: position 71,156,559 of record CM040622.1, on the reverse strand, counting down.
GGCCGAGGGGTTGGGGGTTCAAGCCTCCACAACCCCATTTTCGTTTTTTTTTTTTTACATAATTCGGTTCATGTGAGGCTTTGGGACCCGAGGTCGAGTCCCCTCAGCCACACTAAATTATCTTCTAATTTCCCCTCCCTTCCATTCGCTTAGGCCGAGAGGTTGTGGGTTCGAACCCCTACAACCTCTTTATTTGTTCTCCTTTTTAAAAGTTGACTTATTTGAGTTGACTGTGAGGTTGTGGGGTCGAATCCCCACAACCTCATTTTATTTTTATATTATCTCCCTCATCCGCTTAGAGGTCGTGGGTTTGAATCCCACGCCTCTCAAAATTTTTCTTTATTTTTTTCCTTTTCCTTGATTTCTAACCGAGAGGGTGTGGGTTCGAATCCCACCCCACTCATTTCTTATTTTCTTTTTCTTCACTCTTATTTCCCAATCAAGACAGGTTCGAATCCCCCTCACCACACGAATTTTCTTCTTCTTTAATTAAACTTTTCTTTCGATTTTAAAGGGGTGAGGTCTCGGGTTCGACCCTCAATGACCTCACCTAATCTTCCTTATTTTTTTCTTGGCATTCTAAACATCTTAATTTGGCAGAGATATATCAACAAAATGCTGGAAATTCAAAGTAATTTCTTTACTCATTTTTTTCTCCTTTTGTTAGTAAATTCGTAGGACAATACATAGTTCGTTTGGTACGTTCTTTACTACAATTTTTCACAAATTCTTAACCAAAAGGTTTACTCCTCAATTCAGCCACACTTTATGTCACATGAACATCACATTTTACTTCAATTAGTGTACATAAAACAACAAACAGAACATTAACAAAATTAAGCCTCTAGGCCGAGACTCAACATGCCATACATTTTTTTTTTTAATTCGAACATACACATTGTTGTCTTTTCATGATTTACGTACATCCAATACATTAACACTCAGTACAAACATCACATAATCCTAAGTCTACAAGCATTCATACCAACCTACATTTGTTGGAGCTAATGACAGGGACATGCAACAGGGGAATCAACCTTAGTTTTTGAACCGAATTTACTGAGTCCTAGGGGTCTCTTGGGAAAGGGACCAAGAGTAAGAAGACCCATACCTTGTTTTCTTGTTAAATGTCCAGAATGCTGCACAAGAAACTCCTCCACAAATCAGTCCAAACACCCACACTCACACCTCACCCGACTAGTGTAGTAGTTCTGCTTAACGTTACCGGATTGTTTTCTCTTTGAGTTTCTATCTTTCAAGTTCTTGATGAACTTTTGCCTTTACTTTATTTTTCTTTTGCTGATTGTTTTCTCACGTTTTCAGCCAAGAAAAAGAGAGTGAAAGAGAGAGAGAATCATGCAAGAGAGAGTGGGGAAATGGGAGATAGAAGTCTAGTAGAAGTAAGACTTTGTGGGTTTGAAGTAGTCAACTCAATAATTAATCAAAATTAATAAAAATCTGATTTCTTTTTCCTAAATCAGCTAATATTAATTATTTATTAAAAACTAAGTTAACACATTAAAATAAAAGCAAGTTTAATCTTGCTTCTAGTGGGGTTCGAACCCGGGTGACCCCATTTTGCGAAAATGTGTCACTTCGGGTTGCCCCACCCGAATTTCTTTATTTTTTTAACTTAATTAATTAAATATTAATTAACTCAGGGTAATTACAATATTACCCTTGGCCTGGAAAAGACCATTTTACCCTTGGACCCTCAAAACTTAAAATTTCTCTTTTTAGTCCGGTAAAACTCTTTCGATTAAATCTTCATTTTCGAGAGCCTTACTGGTTGGTTCCAACCTTTCCAAGCTCAATTAACTCCCCAAGTTAGTTGGCTTGGTCGTAGTAAGGGTTCTGAGGTCTGGTTCTACGCGTATCAATCTGTGGACCTTGGTCTAATCGCAAGCATTCTTGACAACCTAAGTCTTGATCCTATTCATTTTTAGGGTTGTTACATTATCCCCCCTTAGGAACATTCGTCCCCGAATGACACTACTCTTTACTAACAATAAGTATGTCATCTATAGAACCTACGCATACATAGGTACCTCAATACTTTCACTGGTGATATCTTATTCACATATTAACATGATGGAACACCTCCTTGAAACCTACTAGTAGCTTTACATTAATAGACTAAAGAATTCTTCCCTAAACTAGTCTCATCAAAGGATACAACACAAAGTCAACATAAAAATCATATACATCAGCAACCAATATGATGACTTCAAACCTATTAACCTCATACTAGGGCATAAACACCATATACAGTCAAATATATGAAAGGCTAATTAAGGTTACGCACCCGAGGCTTCATCAGAAGTGCCTTCCCCTGCACCCCTGGACTTGAGTGCGAAGAATCGTTGCCTCTTTGGAGCCTCTTCATTCAGGCCATTAGTCTGAACTCTCTCCGTCCCTTGTTCTTGACTCCTCCTATTCGGACAATCTTTCACCATGTGGCCCGGTTTTCCACAGCTGTAACAAGCATTAGAGCCCATCATACACTCTCCTCCATGCAGTTTGCCACACTTCCTGCAAGGTGGCCTCTCCTGAGGTGTATCTACTCCATTGTTTCTCTTAACTCTGGACTCAGAATCCTATCATAGCGACTCTTGGATGAACTTGACTCCCCTTGGTGGGAGAGCCCCTTCTTAAACCTGGGCTGCTCACGGACGCCAAAGTTGTTCCTGTGGCCTCCATGACTGGGTCGCCTGATCTTGAGGCCTAGGCCTCCTAGCATCACGAACACCTCTCTTTCTGCGGCTGTCCTCTACCTGCTGGACATGCACCATCAACCTGGAAAGATCCATATTATCATGGAGCATAGCAGATCGACACTCCTCCTCCAGGTCTCCATTGATTCCTGTGAGGAACCTGCTCATCTCATCCCTGCTGTTAGAAACCAGGGAAGTAGCATACCTGGGAGATTCCAACAAGGTTCAGTATTATTCTTATTCTTACTATTAAATACTTGAGGAAAAACAACATACCTTGACAACTTAACAAACTTCAGGGAATACTCCCTGACTGTCATGGAGCCTTGTTTGAGGTTGATGAATTCCTCAACCTTGGCCTCCCTCATCTCCCTGGGAAAGAATCTCTCCAGAAATGCTGTCTTGAACAGCTCCCATGTGACTGGTACTCCAACTAAGACACGACTATCTTGCCACATCTTGCACCAAGTCTGTGCAACATCCTTGAGCTGATAGGAAGCCAGCTCAGCCTTCTCAACATCAGTGGCCCCCATAGCTACCAGAATCTTATGCACCTCATCTACAAACTCTTGAGGATCCTCCGATGTCTTAACCCCTGTGAAAATGGGAGGATTCATCCTCGTAAAATCCCTCAGTCTGTCAGCCATGCTACAGACCGGTGGGTTCTCCCTCTGAACATCCTGTCTGTTGACCTGGGCAGTCATAGCCTGGGCCTGCATAGTAATGGCCTGTGCCATTTGGGCCAAAGATGCCCGCACCTCAGCATCAGTCAACCCAGCTGGGTTAACTGGCATGGCCACTCCTTCAGCTGGAGCCTGGGGTAGATCCTGATTACCCCTAGCAGCTACTCCTCCTCTCCTCTGACCAAATCCTCTCATAGTGTTCATTCTCTGCAAAAACAAAAAGGATTGATTTTAGACACGCTCATAACACCAAGAATTCAGACATTCGGAAAAGCACGATAAGATCAGAAGAAGGGAAATTTTCCTACGCATCATGCAGTCTCTAATCCAGGATAGTGGTGCACTTCACTACCATGAGTTAGAAACTACTCAATGTGGTTGATGTGAACTTATTATTTTCGTAATTTAACCTAGTGCTCTGATACCAACTTTTTCACGACTGGAATCTAGACCCCGGACGAGACCGGCGTCGTTGACCTCTCAGAGGTCGCAGACAAGCCTACTTACGTCATTCTTACTTTACATAGGTTAATTTTTAGCGGAAAATTTGAAACTTTTTGTTTCTAAACATCACTTACTAAACATTTCTAATACATTCGTAATTTGTTCAACATCAACCATCTAATCATTAAGAGATAATCAAATGAAAGGAATAGTTCAATAAACATAAGTGTATAATTGCCAAAATGGCACCAATACATAGTCTGAATAAAATAAGAAAGAAACGCTAGTGGAACATGCTCCACTAGCTCAACTCCTAAACTAAGCTAGAACATCAACAGTAGCATCCTCGAAAGCATGAGGACCTACCAAAACAGGATGAATGCTGGACGTCCGGATAACTGCAGCGATGATCCTGTAGCTCTATCGTCCACCTGTGCCTGCACCTAAAATAGTAGAGTTTGTATAGGGTTAGTACACACTTGTACTAAGTATGGGTATATGCAAGTACACACCAAGGACATGCATGAGAAAGAATAGCTCTTTCCTAACAACATGATTTTTGGAAGTCAAGTCAGTGGACTTGCTAAATTGAGATTTGGAAAGTTTCCTAATTTGAATTAGGAAAGTAAATGATCTTTCCAAATCTAGATTAGGAAAGTCAGTGAGCTTTCCAGATTTGGAATAGGAAAGTTATGCCATGAGAATAAAATACATCATCATACTTTTCACATTTTCACACAGCATATAACATTTACACATAGCACATATCATATAGCATACAGTACATTTTGCATGTAGCACATAACTTCGTTCATATCATTCATTCATATGCCATGAGACCTTGGAATCATAGACTTGACATTAAGACATCCCAGAAATGAGGGCTCAACATATGGGACCTCAACTAGGGCGTCTTCATTAGCAAACACATAGTCTGCTTCGTTCATTCATACGTACTCCATTTCATTTCATTCATAGACTAGTGTAAACACCAATTATACCTAGGATGTAGTTTAAGACTTTCATTAGGTTCGTTGTGCAATGACCAAGAATGACCTAATGTCATTACTTGAATCTAACTCACCTTTTGATTATCCTATCCTAACACCTTTGGTATCATTCATTTCATTATGTGCATCATTTGAGGCTGGCCTCATTCATTCATTGGGAACTTTAACTTTAACCGACATAGATCATGTGAGCATCATGAAATCCAGTGTCTCCCCCACACCGAAAAGAGGTGGAATCACCGGCCAAAGTGATCCAATAACATGCTAGCGTACATGGGAATTTAACCCCGCCAGATCCCTATATTGGCAGTATAGGTTCGAAGACTAGGAGATATAAGGAGACCCATACCCGGCAAGCCGGACAGTCTCATCTCATGAGAGTTACGTGAACCTCCGCCCTTCCCGAAAGAAGGCATCACCGCTCATAGCTAGTCTATCGGTGCTCAGTATAAAGTTCCATTTCATTCATCTCATACGTCATGGAAGCTGCTTCTAGTATGAGGACATCATAGCTCATTAGATGATTTCTCATCTCATCATTCGTATTGAGTGTGTTAAGTTCAATACTCTCATTAGAGTGTTCATAGAGACTGGTCTTTCATTATCTTACACTCTCATAGGTGAGTACGTATTGGTAACATTTACTTAGGCTCATTTGAGATTACTCTCATCATTTACATTAGCCTCATATCATGTTGTCACCTCATTCATTATCATTAGCATCTTTTCTTTTCATGTTACTCACCTTTTATTATTGAATGTTCATTTCATCATTTCATTGTTCATCTCATCATATGCCAATTCACTTGGCCATTTAGTGTATTTACACTCATACTTAACCCTTCTAGGGTTCATCATTTCATTTCATACGTCTTAGGTTCACTTACTTTTGAACGTATGTTAGACTTATGAGTCTATACACACAAGCCATGAGGCTTCATTCGTAGTTCATTAAGTAATTCTTACATTCCTAAGATTATGTAGTACAAGACTTATGTATCTTGTAGTTATGCCAAGATCTTGAATTTGATCTAAGTAGGTGGCATTATTCTTATACGTTTTGTTCACGTATGACTTATGTATCAATACGGAAGTTTGGGCAAGGAATCCCAAGTCTTGAATCAATTGAATGTCATTTACATTATTAATAGATTTTATACTAATAGTCATGACATTTTAACTCTAAGTCAAATCACAATGTTTACATTGAAGGTTTACTTTTCTACTAAAAATCTCTCTTGTGTTGGCCGAGGGTTGGGGTTCAAGCCCCCACAACCCCATTTTCGTTTTTTTTTTTATTTCGGTTCATGTGAGGCTTTGGGACCCGAGGTCGAGTCCCCTCAGCCACACTAAATTATCTTCTAATTTCCCCTCCCTTCCATTCGCTTAGGCCGAGAGGTTGTGGGTTCGAACCCCCACAACCTCTTTATTTGTTCTCCTTTTTAAAAGTTGACTTATTTGAGTTGACTGTGAGGTTGTGGGGTCGAATCCCCACAGCCTCATTTTACTTTTATATTATCTCCCTCATCCGCATAGAGGTCGTGGGTTCGAATCCCACGCCTCTCAAAATTTTTCTTTATTTTTCCTTTCCTTGATTTCTAACCGAGAGGGTGTGGGTTCGAATCCCACCCCCTCATTTCTTATTTTCTTTTTCTTCACTTTATTTCCCAGCCAAGCAGGTTCGAATCCCCCTTACCACACGAATTTTCTTCTTCTTTAATTAAACTTTTCTTTCGATTTTAAAGGGGTGAGGTCTCGGGTTCGACCCTCAATGACCTCACCTATTTTCCTTATTTTTCTTGGCATTCTAAACATCTTAATTTGGCAGAGATATATCAACAAAATGCTGGAAATTCAAAGTAATTTCTTTACTCAATTTTTTCTCCTTTTGTTAGTAAATTCGTAGGACAATACATAGTTCGTTTGGTACGTTCTTTACTACAATTTTTCACAAATTCTTAACCAAAAGGTTTACTCCTCAATTCAGCCACACTTCATGTCACATGAACATCACATTTTACTTCAATTAGTGTAGATAAAACAACAAACAAAACATTAACAAAATTAAGCCTCTAGGCCGAGACTCAACATGCCATACATTTTTTTTTTTTTTAATTCGAACATACACATTGTTGTCTTTTCATGATTTACGTACATCCAATACATTAACACTCAGTACAAACATCACATAATCCTAAGTCTACCAGCATTCATACCAACCTACATTCGTTGGGAGCTAATGACAGGGACATGCAACAGGGGAATCAACCTTAGTTTTTGAACCGAATTTACTGAGTCCTAGGGGTCTCTTGGGAAAGGGACCAAGAGTAAGAAGACCCATACCTTGTTTTCTTGTTAAATGTCCAGAATGCTGCACAAGAAACTCCTCCACAAATCAGTCCAAACACCCACACTCACACCTCACCCGACTAATGTAGTAGTTCTGCTTAACGTTACCGGATTGTTTTCTCTTTGAGTTTCTATCTTTCAAGTTCTTGATGAACTTTTGCCTTTACTTTATTTTTCTTTTGCGATTGTTTTCTCACGTTTTCAGCCAAGAAAAAGAGAGTGAAAGAGAGAGAGAATCGTGCAAGAGAGAGTGGGGGAAATGGGAGATAGAAGTCTAGTAGAAGTAGGACTTTGTGGGTTTGAATTAGTCAACTCAATAATTAATCAAAATTAATAAAAATCTGATTTCTTTTTCCTAAATCAGCTAATATTAATTATTTATTAAAAACTAAGTTAACACATTAAAATAAAAGCAAGTTTAATCTTGCTTCTAGTGGGTTTCGAACCCGGGTGACCCCATTTTGCGAAAATGGGTCACTTCGGGTTGCCCCACCCGAATTTCTTTATTTTTTTAACTTAATTAATTAAATAATTAATTACTCAGGGTAATTTTAATATTAACCTTGGCCTGGAAAAGACCATTTTACCCTTGGACCCTCAAAACTTAAAATTTCGTCTTTTTAAGTCCGGTAAAGACTCCTTCGATTAAATCTTCATTTTTGAGAGCCTTACTTGGTTGGTTCCAACCTTTCCAAGCTCAATTAACTCCCCAAGTTAGTTGGCTTGGTCGTAGTAAGGGTTCTGAGGTATGGTTCTACGCGTATCAGTCTGTGCAAACCTTGGTCTAATCGCAAGCATTCTTGACAACCTAAGTCTTGATCCTATTCATTTTTAGGGTTGTTACAAAAATGGTCTTTTTCCAGGATAAGGGTAGTATCATAATTACCCTAAATATATAATTAATTATTTAATTAATAAGGTGGAGGGGCATTTTGGGGATAGAGGGCCGAAAATGGGCTCTTGAAGTGAAGTCTTGCTCCACCGGGGTTCGAACCTAGGTGGAAGCAATGAATTAAGAGTGGTTTTTATTTAAGTTATTAAATTAATGTAATTAATTAATATTTATTATTCTTTAGATGATTTAAAATAAAAGAGAAATCAGATTTTTATTTAATAAAACCTTATTTGACTAAGTCCTAAACTAGACTCCTAAGCCAAATAAAACTCCCACTCTCTCATGTCTATCTCTCAACTCTCGCGCTCAATCTCTCTTCTTTGTCACGTGTTCTCTATGCAAAAATAACATACAAGATCAGAAAAATAAACCAAGTTCTTCACACTTGAAGAACTCACACGAAATCACAAGAAAACAAACGTTAATCACACGTTAGGCAAAGGGAGGTTGTCCGTCGAGTGGTGTTGACATTGAGGGGACTTTGACGTGATATTGGGTGAATTTTTTGGGCAGCAAGTCAAGGGTTTAACGTCAAAAAGGTATGGGTTATCTTCTCTCTTGGTCCCTTTCCCAAGAGACCCCTAAGGTTCAGATTATTCAGTCCGAAAACTAGGGTTGTTCCCCGTTGCATGTCCCTGTCACTAGCTCCCATTGAATCATAGGTTGGTTATGTTTACTGGTAGAAAACTAGGGATGAAACGTGTTTTCGTGATGATTATGTGATTATATGTATGTTCGGAATTATGTGACCTATGGTGATGTTTTCCGAAAATGTAATTACGTGTGATTGTGTGTGTTGCCGTGGCTATTGTTCATGGTTTAGGACTTGAAATGGCATGATAGTTCTTTATATTTCATGTACACATGTTGATGTAAATCGTGATGTTCATATGAGTTGAAATGTGGCTTATTTGAGTGATAATCTCGTGGCTAAACGAATCCATGAAAAATGCACCTAAGAACGTATTTAATGATGTACGAATTACCATATGAATTCACGTGTAATTGTTGATGAAAGTATGCTAAAAATTTCAAAAAAAATTCCAGATTTAAGTGAGGGATTTCGGTCAAGTTAAGAGGTTTCAAAAGGTTGTGAAAAATGAATTAAAACAAGTGAGGTCATGGAGGATTGAACCCATGACCTCACCATGTTAAAAACCATGAAAATAAAGAAGTAAAAAGAAATGTGGTGAAGGGGATTCGAACCATGGTCTAGGCAGTAAAGGAGAGTTAAAAGAAAAAGAGAAAAAAAGAAATGTGAGGCATGGGAATCGAACCCACAACCTCTAGGCAGTAAAGGAGAAGTAAGGAAAAATAAAAAGAAAAGAAATGTGAGGTGTGGGAATCGAACCTATGACCTCTTAGGCAGAATTAAGGAGGAGAATAAAAGATAAATAAAGGGGGAGGCGTGTGGGAATCGAACCCACGACCTCTTAGGCAGATTTGAGGAGGAGAATAAAAGAAAAATAAAGAGAGGCTATGGGGGTTTGATCCCACAACCTCATGGTCAACTCAAGATAGTCAAGGAAAATTAAATAAAAAAAATAAAAGGGGCTGTGGGGGTTCGAACCCACAACCCCTCGGCCAAGGAAGAGAAAAATTCTAAGGAGAGAAGTAAAAAGGAAAAGTTGATGTTGGGGCTCGATCTAGGGTCCCTATGTTAAAAATGTAAATGTTGTCCAATTGATTCGAAATTGGGTTCCCTTGCCCAAATTTCTGTATTGATATATAAGTCATATGTGAATTAAATATTCAAGAATAATGTTGCCTACTTAGATCGAAATCGAGATCTTGGCATACATACAAGATGCATAAGTCTTGTACTACATAATCTTAGGAAGATATGAATCACTTAAACAAACTATGAATGAAGCCTCATGGCTTGTATATATAGACCCATAAGTCTAGCATACGTTTAAAAATAAGTGAACCTAAGATGTATGTAATAAAATGATATAACCCTAGAAGGGTTAGGTAAGAGTGTAAAACACACTAAATGGCCAAGTGTATTGACATACGATGAAATTAATATTATGTAATGAGATGATGTAACCCTAGAAGGGTTAAGTACGAGTGTAAAACACACTAAATGGCCAAGTGCATTGGCATACGATGAAATGAATATTATGTAATGAAATGATGAAACCCTTGAAGGGTTAAGTAAGAATGTGAAACACACAAATGGCCAAGTGCATTGGCATATGATGAGATGAACATTCACGTAAAAAGGGGGTGAGTAAAAAGGGGGTGAGTAATTATGAAGAGCAAATGTGCTAATGTTAATGAATGTGGTGACAACATGATTTGAGGCTAATGTAAAAGACGAGAGCAATCTCAAATGAGCCTAAATAAATGTTATCAAACGTACTCACCTATGAGAGTGTAAAGTTAATGAAGAGACCAGTCTCTATGAACACTCTAATGAAAGTATTGAGATTAACACACTTAATACTAATGATGAGATGAGAAATCATCTATTGAGCTATGATGTCCTCATACTAGAAGCCAGCTTCCATGACGTATGAGTTGAATGTAAAGGAACTTTATACTTAGCACCGATAGACTAGCTATGAGTGGCGATGCCTTCTTTCGGCATAGGCGGAGGTTCACGTAACTTTCATGAAATGAGACTGTCCGGCATGCCGGGTATGGGTCTCCTTATATCTCCTAGTCTTCGAACCTATACTGTCAATATAGGGATCTGGCGGGGTTAAATTCCCATGTACGCTATCATGTTTTGGGTCACTTTGGTCGGTGATTCCACCTCTTTTCGGTGTGGGGGAGACACTGGATTTCATGATGCTCACATGATCTATGTCGGTTAAAGTTAAAGTTCCCAATGAATGAATGAGGCCAGCCTCAAATGATGCACATAATGAAATGAATGATACCAAAGGTGTTAGGGTAGGATAATCAAGAGGTGAGATAGACTCGAGTAATGACACTAGGTTATTCTTGATCATTGCACAGCGAACCCGTTGAGAGTCTTAAACTACATCCTAGGTATAGCTGGTGTTTACACTAGCTTTGAATGAATAATGAAGTACGTATGAATGATGAAGCAAACTCTGTGTTTGTTAAAGAAGGCTCCCTAGTTGAGGTCTCATATGTTGAGCCCTCATTTTGGGAAGTCTTAATGTCAAGTCGATGATTCCAAGATCTCATGGCATATGAATGAATGATATGAAAGATGTTATGTGCTATATGCAATATGATATGTGCTATGTGTAAGATGTTATGTGTTATGTGCAATATGATAAGTATGATGATGCATGTTACTCTCATGGCATGACTTTCCTAATCCAAATTTATAAGTTCACTGCTTTCGTAATCCAATTTGGAAAGCTCACTTAACTTTCCTAATCCCAATTTGGCAAGTCCACTGACTTGACTTTCCATAATCATGTTGTTAGGAAAGAGCTATTATTACTCATGCATGTCCTTGGTGTGTGCTTGCATATACCATACTTAGTACAAGTGTGCTAATCCCATACAACTCTATATTTTTAGGTGCAGGCACAGGTGTACGCTAGAGCTTACATGTTGATGTTGCAGCTATCCGGACGTGGAGCTTTCATCCGGACTTGGTAGGCCCTCATGCTTTCGAGGATGTCTACCATTACTATCTAGCTTAGATGTAGGCTTTAGCTAGTGGAGTATGTTCCACTAGTGTTTCTTTCCATTTTTATTTCAGACATTGTATTGGTGCCATTTTGGCAATTATACATTTAATGAAGTATGGAACTATTTTTTTTCCAGTTGAAAATCTTAATGTTAGATGGTTGATTGTGAACACTATGAATGTAAGTAGAATGACCTTTATGCATGATAAGAAATTAAATGTTTTAAATTTTCCGCTAAAATTAACCTAGATGAAGTAAGAATGATGTACGTATGCTTGTCTGCGACCTCTGAGAGGTCAACGACGCCGGTCTCGTCTTAGGCCTAGATTCCAGTCGTGACAAAGTTGGTATCAGAGCACTAGGTTAAATTCCGAGAATAATAAGTTCACATCAACCACATTGAGTAGTTTCTAAGTCATGGTAGTGAAGTGCACCACTATCCTGGATTAGAGACTGCATGATGCGCAGGAAAATTTCCCTTCTTCTGATCTTATCGTGCTTTTTCCTAATGTCTATTTCTTGGTGTTATGAGCGTGTCTAACATCAATATTTGTTGTTTTCAGAGAATGAATTAGGAGAACCATTGGTCAGAGGAGAGGAGGTGCAGCTGCTGGGGACAATCAGGTTCTCCCAGGCTCCAGCTGAAGGAGTGGCTATGCCGGTTAACCAGCTGGGTTGACTGATGCGGAGGTGCGGGCATCTCTGGCCTAGATGGCACAGGCATCACTATGCAGGCCCAGGCTATGAACTGCCACAGGTCAACCGGCAGGATGTTTAGAGGGAGAACCCACCGGTTCGTAGCATGGCTGACAGGTTTAGAGACTTTACGAGGATGAATCCTCCTATTTTCACAGGGTCTAAGACTTCAGAGGACCACAAAAGTTTGTGGACGAGGTGCATAAGATTTTGGTGGCCATGGGGGCCACAGATACTGAGAAGGCTGAGCTGGCTTCCTATCAGCTCAAGGATGTAGCACAGACTTGGTGCAAGATGTGGCAGGATAGCCGAGCTTTAGGCGGAGTTCCGGTCACTTGGGAGCTGTTTAAGACAGCCTTACTGGAGAGATTCTTTCCCAAGGAGATGAGGGAGGAAAAGGTTTAGGAGTTTATCAACCTTAAGCAGGGATCAATGACAGTCAGAGAGTATTCCCTGAAGTTTGCTAAACTATCCAGGTATGCTACTTTCCTTTGTATCTAACAGCAAGGATGAGATGAGTACTGAAGTTTGTTAAACTATCCAGGTATGCTACTTCCCTTGTATCTAACAACAGGGATGAGATGAGCAGGTTCCTCACAGGAATCAACAGAGATCTGGAGGAGGAGTGTCGGTCTGCGATGCTCCATGATAACATGGACCTCTCCAGGTTGATGGTGCATGTCCAGCAGGTAGAGGACAGCCGCAAGAAGAGGGGCATTCATGATGCTGGGAGGCCTAAGCCTCAATATTAGGCAGGTCCCAGCCATGGAGTCCACAAAAACAATTTTGGCGTCCGTGAGCAGCCCAGGTTTAAGAAGGGACTCTCCTACCAAGGGGAGTCAAGTTCATCCAAGGGTCGCTATGATAGGGATTCCGAGTCCAGAGTTAAGAGAAACAATGGAGTAGATATACCTCAGGAGAGGCCACCTTGCAGGAAGTGGGAAACTGCATGGAGGAGAGTGTATGATGGGCACTAACGCTTGTTACAGTTGTGGCAAACCGGGTCACATGGTGAAGGATTGTCCGAATAGGAGAAGTCAAGAACAAGGGAATGAGAGAGTTCAGCCTAATGGTCCAAGTGAAGAGGCTTCAATGAGGCAACGATTCTTCGCACTCAAGTCAAGGGGTGCAGGGGAAGGAACCTCTGGTAAAGTCTCGGGTGCGTAGCCTTAATTAGTCTTTCATATATTTGACTGTGTTTGGTATTTATGCACTAGTATGAGGTTAATATGTTCGAGTCATCATGTTGCTGATTTGTATGACTTATATGTTTACTTATGTTGTATGCTTTGATGAGACTAGTTTAGGAAAGAGTTCCTTAGTCTATTAATGTGAAGCTACTAGTAGGTTTCAAGGATGTGCACCATCATGTTAATATGTGAATCAGATATTCACCAATGGGGAGTATTGAATTACCTATGTATGCATACGTTTTATAGATGACTTACTTATTGTTAGTAAGGAGTAATGTCATTCGGGGACGAATGTTCCTAAGGGGGGGATAATGTAACAACCCTAAAAATGAATATGCTAAGTAATGCTTAATGTGTCTAGAATGCCTACGATTAGACGGCGTTCACACAGATTGATGCGCGTAAAACCAGACCTCTAAACCCTTGCTACAGCCAAGCCAACTAACTTAAGGAGTTAGTTGAGCTTGGAAAGGTTGGGTCCAACCATGTAGGGCTCTCGAATACGAAGATTTACTCGAATGAGTCTTTACCGGACTTAAAAAGGGAAAATCATAGTTATGGAGGGTCTAGGGGTAAAATGGTCTTTTTCCAGGCTAAGGGTAGTATCATAATTACCCTAAATATATAATTAATTATTTAATTAATAAGGTGGAGGGGCATTTTGGGGAGAGAGGGCCGAAAATGGGCTCTTGAAGTGAAGTCTTGCTCCACCCGGGTTCGAACCTAGGTGGAAGCAATGAATTAAAGTGGTTTTTATTTAAGTTATTAAATTAATGTAATTAATTAATATTTATTATTCTTTAGATGATTTAAAATAAAAGAGAAATAAGATTTTTATTTAATAAAACCTTATTTGACTAAGTTCTAAACTAGACTCCTAAGCCAAATAAAACTCCCACTCACGTCTATCTCTCAACTCTCACGCTCAATCTCTCTTCTTTCTCATGTGTTCTCTCTGCAAAAATAACATACAAGATCAGAAAAATAAACCAAGTTCTTCACACTTGAAGAACTCACACGAAATCAAGAAAATAAACGTTAATCACACGTTAGGCAAAGGGAGGTTGTCCGTCGAGTGGTGTTGACATTGAGGAAACTTTGACGTGATCTTGGGTGAAATTTTTGGGCAGCAAGTCAAGGGTTTAACGTCAAAATGGTATGGGTTCTCTTCTCTCTTGGTCCCTTTCCCAAGAGACCCCTAAGGTTCAGATTAATCTGTCCGAAAACTAGGGTTGTTCCCCGTTGCATGTCCCTGTCACTAGCTCCCATTGAATCATAGGTTGGTTATGTTTGCTGGTAGAAAACTAGGGATGAAACGTGTTTTCATGATGATAATGTGATTATGTGTATGTTCGGAATTATGTGACCTATGTTGATGTTTTTCGAAAATGTAATTACGTGTGATTGTGTGTGTTGCCGTGGCTATTGTTCATGGTTTAGGACTTGAAATGGCATGATAGTTCTTTATATTTCATGTACACATGTTGATGTAAATCGTGATGTTCATATGAGTTGAAATGTGGCTTATTTGAGTGATAATCTCGTGGCTAAACGAATCCATGAAAAACGCACCTAAGAACGAATTTAATGAGGTACGAATTACCCTATGAATTTACGTGTAATTGTTGATGAAAGTATGCTGAAAAATTTCAAAACATTTTCCAGATTTAAGTGAGGGATTTCGGTCAATTTAACAGGTTTCAAAAAGTTGTGAAAAATGAATTAAAACAAGTGAGGTCATGGAGGATTGAACCCATGACCTCACCATGTTAAAAACCATGAAAATAAAGAAGTAAAAAAAATATGGTGAAGGGATTCGAACCATGGTTTAGGCAGTAAAGGAGAGTTAAAAGAAAAAGAGAAGAAAAGAAATGTGAGGCGTGGGAATAGAACCCACGACCTCTAGGCAGTAAAGGAGAAGTAAGGAAAAATAAAAAGAAAAGAAATATGAGGTGTGGGAATCGAACCCACGACCTCTTAGGCAGATTTAAGGAGGAGAATAAAAGAAAAATAAAGGGGGAGGCGTGTGGGAATCGAACCCACGACCTCTTAGGCAGATTTGAGGAGGAGAATAAAAGAAAAATAAAGAGAGGCCTTGGGGTTTTTATCCCACAACCTCATGGTCAACTCAAGATAGTCAAGGAAAATTAAATAAAAAAATAAAAGGGGCTGTGGGGGTTTGAACACGCAACCCCTCGCCCAAGGAAGAGAAAAATTCTAAGGAGAGAAATAAAAAGGAAAAGTTGATGTTGGGGCTCGATCTAGGGTCCCAATGTTAAAAATGTAAATGTTGTCCAAGTGATTCGAAATTGGGTTCCCTTGCCCAAATTTCCGTAATGATATATAAGTCATACGTGAATTAAATATTCAAGAATAATGTTGCCTACTTAGATCAAAATCGAGATCTTGGCATACATACAAGATGCATAAGTCTTGTACTACATAATCTTAGGAAGATATGAATCACTTAAACGAACTATGAATGAAGCCTCATGGCTTGTATGTATAGACCCATAAGTCTAGCATACGTTTAAAAATAAGTGAACCTAAGATGTATGTAATAAAATGATATAACCCTAGAAGGGTTAGCTAAGAGTGTAAAACACACTAAATGGCCAAGTGTATTGACATACGATGAAACTAATATTATGTAATGAGATGATGTAACCCTAGAAGGGTTAAGTTCGAGTGTAAAACACACTAAATGCCCAAGTGCATTGGCATACGATGAAATGAATATTATGTAATGAAATGATGAAACCCTAGAATGGTTAAGTAAGAATGTGAAACACACAAATGGCCAAGTGCATTGGCATATGATGAGATGAACATTCACGTAAAAAGGGGGTGAGTAATTATGAAGAGAAAATGTGCTAATGTTAATGAATGTGGTTAAAACATGATTTAAGGCTAATGTAAAAGACGAGAGCAATCTCAAATGAGCCTAAATAAATGTTATCAAACGTACTCACCTATGAGAGTGTAAAGTTAATGAAGAGACCAGTCTCTATGAACACTCTAATGAAAGTATTGAGATTAACACACTTAATACTAATGATGAGATGAGAAATCATCTATTGAACTATGATGTCCTCATACTAAAAGCCAGCTTCCATGACGTATGAGTTGAATATAATGGAACTTTATACTTAGCACCGATTGACTAGCTATGAACGGTGATGCCTTCTTTCGGGAAGGGCGGAGGTTCACGTAACTCTAATGAGATGAGACTGTCCAGCATGCCGGGTATGGTTCTCCTTATATCTCCTAGTCTTCGAACCTATACTGTCAATATAGGGATCTGGCGGGGTTAAATTCCCATGTACGCTAGCATGTTTTGGGTCACTTTGGCCGGTGATTCCACCTCTTTTCGGTGTGGGGGAGACACTGGATTTCATGATGCTCACATGATATATGTCGGTTAAAGTTAAAGTTCCCAATGAATGAATGAGGCCAGCCTCAAATGATGCACATAATGAAATGAACGATACCAAAGGTGTTAGGGTAGGATAATCAAGAGGTGAGCTACATTCAAGTAATGACACTAGGTTATTCTTGATCATTGCACAGCGAACCCAATGAGAGTCTTAAACTACATCCTAGGTATAGCTGGTGTTTACACTAGCTTCTGAATGAATGAAATGAAGTACGTATGAATGAATGAAACAAACTCTGTGTTTGTTAAAGAAGGCTCTCTAGTTGAGGTCTCATATGTTGAGACCTCATTTTGGGAAGTCTTAATGTCAAGTCTATGATTCCAAGGTCTCATGGCATATGAATGAATGATATGAAAGATGTTATGTGTTATATGCAATATGATATGTGCTATGTGTAAGATGTTATGTGCTGTGTGCAATATGATAAGTATGATGATGCATGTTACTCTCATGGCATGACATTCCTAATCCAAAATTGGAAAGTTCACTGACTTTCGTAATCCAAATTTGGAAAGCTCATTAACTTTCCTAATCCCAATTTGGCAAGTCCACTGACTTGACTTTCCGTAATCATGTTATTAGGAAAGAGCTATTCTTACCTATGCATGTCCTTGGTGTGTGCTTGCATATACCCATACTTAGTACAAGTGTGTACTAATCCCATACAACTCTATAATTTTAGGTGCAGGCACAGGTGGACGCTAGAGCTTACAGGTTGACGTTGCAGCTATCCGGACGTGGAGCTTTCATCCGGACTTGTTAGGACCTCATGCTTTCGAGTATGTCTACCGTTACTATCTAGCTAAGATATAGGCTTTACCTAGTGGAGTATGTTCAACTAGTGTTTCTTTTCGTTTTTATTTCAGACATTGTATTGGTGCCATTTTGGCAATTATACATTTAATGCAGTATGGAACTATTTTTTTTCAGTTGAAAATCTTAATGTTAGATGGTTGATTGTGAACACTATGAATGTAAGTAGAATGACCTTTATGCATGATAAGAAACAAAAAGTTTTAAATTTTCCGCTAAAATTAACCTAGATGAAGTAAGAATGATGTAAGTAGGCTTGTCGCGACCTCTGAGAGGTCAACGACACCGGTCTCGTCTGGGGCCTAGATTCCAGTCGTGACAGATACATTGCACCAAGTATCACTAGAGGGTTACTTGGAAAGTTAATGAATAAAAGGAAATAATGCTCACTGTTAAGGGAAAAAGAGCTCACTGTAATGTGACTCAAAAATGTAATAAATTCTATATGTGATCTTATGTAATGTTTGGCCTTTGAATATATTTATAAGATGTATGTGAATGATATAATTTCTATTGGTTAAAGGTTTTATGAAGATTTACTCAAAAAGCATGAAGTATGATTTTCAAGAAAATATCCCTTTTCAATGCATGTTTTTGCATGGTTGCCATACTTAGTACATTCTTGTGATAATACCATTTTTCTTTACTTTTTACACAAAGTGTAGGTTATGGATGTTTAAAGGATGTCTTAAATGGTGAAGAGCTTGCTAGATGATTCCCAAGCTCAATGAAAGGAATCCTTAAAGTTCAAGGATCTCCTACTTATGTCTTTAACGTAAAGTCTTTAAATATTGTATAGTTATGTAATGTGTCTTATGGGCCGTGTCCTAATGTACTATAAAGTTATTGAGTGTAAGATGACAAAGAGATTTAAGGTCTACAAATGTATTACGGCTTATGTTTTATATATATATGAGATGAATTTTCTAGCATACGATGTGCTATAAAAAGTTTTAAATTTTCCGCTAAATTTACTATGTCAATGCGATGATTGATGACTATGGGGTTGTATAAGACCTCCGAGAGGTCAAGTACGCCATGTTACTTCTAGGGGGTGCTCCCCGGATGTGACACCCTAACCCTAGGTTATGAATTGAAGTTAATTTAGATACTGATGATGCAATTGACCTAACTATTGTGTTAATTACTATTGTGTGATGGTATTACACCCATTGTTGGGTTGAATTGGATGGTTGATGGTAAAACCATGGATGATATCTTGTGAAGGAGTTTGGGTAAGTTTTTATGATCCTAACCTTTACTTCAATTATGATTACTTGCGTTTATTGATGAAGTTACATTGAAGTATACCTTATGATGAGATTATAGGGTTGGTATGATGTTGAATTGAAATGTCTTCACTATGGTTTGTGAGTTGTTGGCTGAGATGTAAATGTTATAAGGATGGTGATAACTTACCAATGTGTCTTATTATAATGTGACTATGTAAAGGCGCTAACCTCACATGTATGAATCGTAATGAAAGGAAAATACTCTTGCACTTCTTATTGAGCTATGATGATGATGATGATTATATAAGGATAGACCCCATGACCTAAACTAAGTTTTGATAATAACGGATGACTAAAAGACATTTTAAAAGGGACGTTAGCTTAACACTGAGAGAACTTGACAATGAGAGGTGTTGACTTTCCATAGAGGAAGATTTACCTTATAGTTCCACATGAGGTGTTGACTACCCTACGAGAGATACTCACCCTAAGGATTCTCATGAGATGAGGCTGCAATTGCCAAATGGCATGTATAGAGTTCATACCAATCTCCTAGTTCCTTAACTATGTTGCACCCATACGAAGAGTATCTAGTGGATCCACCTAGAAAACTACGTTTATGTTTGGTTCTACTTTGGCCGGTAGACCACCTTCCATCTGTGTAAGACTTTACAACACCGGATTCCACACTTAGCTCTTGTGGTCTATGGTGATTAAGGCAAGTGTTCCCTAAAATAAAATGAAGTAATGAATGAACACTAACTAGTATGACCTAAGGGGTTTAATTTAGTCTAGGTAGGAGTATGAGACTCTACCTATACATTGCACTAGTTAGCCTAGAAAGAAATCTTAGGAGGATGTTCTTAGTCTAGTTAGACTCTACCTAAAATCCGGTGAAGTCTTTTTATGAAGTATAAATGCGGAGCCAACACGCATTTCATTTCCCAAAAATAAATTTTGGGACAGTGAGGTCCATGTGGTATGTGCGTCGCGCAGCAGCCCACTGATTCTTGACTTTCGCAGGATGCTTTGGCAGCCTGCACACCCATGTTGGGGACCTCCTCCATGACCCTTCGGGTGGTCCTTGGGGCGTTGTTATTAGAAGTTTAGACCCTTTATACTACTATCTACCTAACCAAAGTATTTTTACAAGTTTTAGACTTCATTTGACCCTCCGAAACAATCCCCAAACATAGTGACGTCAACTAGTTCAATTAGGCTAGTTTCTGGACGTCATGGACGTCCTTTGACGTCTTGGTTCTAAAACTTCTCGGATGACTTCTAAACATTATTTTATGTCATAAAACAATATCTAAACCTTTATACACTCATGTTAGGCTCTAGATTAGGTCTTGACTTTTCGTAGTGTTACACCCCTATTCACATGGGTATTCAAGGCTCGGGCTAAAATAAGAAAAGCCTCTCTAATCTCCCCATTAGTCATTTATGGGGGAACCACTGGAACATTATTTACCTCCTTCCACAATAGGGACTTGAGTATCTCTAGCACCTTGAGTCCCTTGAGCACCTTGAAGAACTTGCTCAACTTGAGGAGGAATCTCCTCATTCAGATCATTCTCCTCATCTCTCCTAGCCGGTGTCCTCCTCGTATTAATCTCCTATAACACAAGGAAAACCATAAGATCTGAACACTCATAAATTCTAAATCTCTATGACACGACATAGGAGTAGAAAATAAGGAAAACTCTATCGTCCTATAGCCTCTCGCTTATATTTGTGTCACGACTCACACCGATGATCGAGACTCTACTAGACATGACTTGATGAGAATTTTTGATTCCTAAGATCAATCACATAACCTATGCTCTGATACCACGTTTGTCATGACCTGCACCTATACCCTAGAAGTTGGGGCATTATTAGGTCGCAACACGGCGTACTTGAAAGATCCTATAATCCAAGCTTCGCTCCCAAAAACACTTTCACCTATGAATCACTTTAGATATAGATAAAAGCATGGAATTAGTACAAACACATGTACTAAGTATGTCATAATGCATAAAATCATGATAACGGACATTTAATGGAAATATGCTCTTTTTGATTAAAACATCATAGTATAACATAAGATAACACTTAACCATTTTATCACATTTTAAGGAATATTACAGTGAACCATATCACTGTTACAGTGACTAAGTCCAATGTTACACTGAAGTTCTTCAACTTCACAGTGAACCCTTTTTAACATGTAACCCTCTCACTAAAAGTTATCCTACGACTCACGTAAATAAGACAAAGATAGTCCGCCCATAAACCCTCTCTAAGCACACCTAAATGATCCTTAAGACTACCTATAATGAGATAAATACACTTACAATACACCAAAACACATAACATGAGATTCTTCTACCGAAGGTGATTCTAAGGCTCACTTGAGAGAGTTGTGAAGCAACCGCCCATACAATCCCTTCACACACACTTAAGAGATCCTTTATATTACCTAAGATAATATCATTCTCACTTAATTAATCAACATTCCTTTCTAGAGTCATTCTTAAGACTTTCCTAGGTAAGACATGAAGAGACCATCCTTTATGCCCCCTTAACACTTTAACTAAGCAATCCTTAAAGTTACACTAGGCTAGGTACTTATTCATTTAAATACTTTCTTACTTAATTCATTACCTTCATTAGTTCATTCAAGAGAAATTCATCACATAAGGACCTTCAAGTAATGGGCTTGGACAAGACCTAGAGAATCACTCACTAACATCTTCAAAGCCTATTGTGCAATGTCTAGATAGCGTCCCATACCACCACCTAAACTTCATAGAACTTCTCCAACACTAGTAGGTATCCCATATGATGAGAATAGACAATAACCAACATAGACCATGGTAACAAAGCATGTAATCTGGAGTTGTAACCTACTCCGTTGGAGGGTGTTCTACTTGCCAATGGTAGAACTTGGACACAACCCATGTAGGTACATGGTTAAGTAATATGAAGGTTCTCTTTCCACTGTATCCTCATTTTTAGCTAGAGCACTTCTCTTACCATACTCACTTTATGCTAGACTTTGTTCTCATAGAGTAATTCACATAAAGGATCACATGAAGAGGTTTCATATCTAGTTCATAACCCAATCACATTCACCCTACCAAAGAGGTACCCTAGGGTTGCCTTTCAATGGTGAAGAGGATAACTTAATGATTTTACTAAGGATGATTTCATGCCGTTCCAGCCAACCAACCTTAAGTCAATCATTCACACAAGAAGGATACCATTACGACTTTCGATTCGAGGATATCATAACCTCCCAACTAGGTTGAGGGCTCCACATAATTTGACCTTCTTAGCAATGTTCAAGGTTTCATCTCATTCATCCATACAAGACAAAGAGAATTTATCATCCTAAGTAAAGACATCTCATATTAACATTCATACATGTATCAAGTGAGGGACACAACTCTACCACACAAGGCACACCAATACTTCATTTTATCACGTATAACATATCATTCTAGAAGCACATAGGCATAACCATCATCATCTATGGATAACCCTATACATTGGTATAACATTATCAATATAACCATCATAGACTCATATAGTTAAGTAGGAAGAATCATGCATCAACTCTAAGACTACACACATAAGGACATAGTCATAGTCTAACATGATCACCTAACAACATCAATAGAAGAACACATACTTCACCTTAATCACATGAAGATGAATATGATCATACTTCACATAAATCAACTACACAACCATCATTATATATATATAGTAGTTTCCGAAAGGCTATGATCATCATAATACATAAAGTAACGCCGATAAGGCCACATCATTAACAATTATAACACATAGCACCACCACCATAAGTGGACCATACCAATAACAACATAATTCAAGACCTAAATTACTTAAAATAAATAGAATTAGAGCAGGTACCACCAATCCATTCTCACCACTTCAATCCATAGCTAGATCATCCAATACAATACCAAAAAAGCCCTTACACATGGCCATGATCATCAATTATACACAAAAATCATAATACTAAATGAATCTAAATCAATTAAATATAGATTTATCAATCTAAGACAGCGTGTACATCAATCCAATACAATTCTTACATCATTCAATAGCCCATAGAAAACTACACTAGAATTCATAAGCATAGAGACAAGATCATAACATCCATAATATAGCCATCTGAAGAGATTATGTTTTGCATGGGTTCATGAAGATTTTAGGTTAAAACCATCAAACTAACATCAATTCAATCAATAATCAATTATTCAAAAAGTTTTATGCAATAACCCATGGCTAGATCATAAAATTGGACAAGTTCATCTTTAGAAGACTTTAGAAATCACTTTGAAGTTTGGATCCTTGATGAAGATAGTTTTAAGGATGAAAATCATACCTAAATGAACCTAAACCACTAAATTGATGAAGTATCACCAACAAAACTTCAATCCAAGCTCTTCCTTGAGTTTTGACTTCAATGGAGTTCTAGAGAGTTCTTAGAAAATTTGGGTTTTGATTTTAGAATAATGAATTCATCTAGGTAGTTAGGACTTATAAACCCACTTAAAATACATTGAATACCCTTAGGAAACTCCCAAACTCTTATTTGAACGTGGCATGAATTTACCAATTCACCCTTGCATTTAATAGTAAACTGCGCAGGTTGCAGACTTCACCTACGCCTGGCCATCGACAGGCCGTCTCCCAACCAACGGACCGTCCTGCTGGTCCATGGTTTGGTTCAGAGACTGGTAATTGGAATTCCAAGTACACCAGACTAAGTTTCAACCTAATCCCTCTACCTACGGGGCGTCGACTGACCTACTGGCCATCGATTGCCATTCGTAGGTTGGGCTGGTTTTGACAGCTTTGGATCTTGTGAAGGGTCCTTCCTCAAGGACCCTTGCTTGGTCCTTAGGGATGTTTTCCTGGATGTTTCCAACCCAAATATGCTAGTATACAAGTTTAGGACCTCCCACATCAATTTCATCCAAAATGAACACATAAAACTCGATGAAATATACCAAGACACACAAGGTCGTTTCAAGGCAGCAAAGTCATGGACGTTCTAGGATGTTTGACCTCCAAGCTTCATGAAACTTGACACACTTCCTATAAACACTATAATTACTCGTATATGAACCTTATAAGCTCATAAAACGCACATAAGCACATAAAACACACACGAGGCACATAGGTGACTAGTTGTCGAACTTCTTGGTCGTCCCTTGTCTTTTGGCTTCCAATTCACCTAAATATTTAGACCCTGCCTCATTACCACATTATAAACCATTTTAGGACCTTATACCCTCATGAAAAAAATGTTAGTATCTAGATTCACCTAAGTAATTTTAGAGGTATCACATTATAATTATGTACAATGATAGTAAATATTAAGGTGCAATTTTGAAGAGTGTTGAAAAAATGTGGTAACGTTGTGAGAATGAAGGGATTCTATTCCATCATTTGAGATATGTGATTCCTAAGATTTGAGTGAGGTGATCCTTAAGGGTGTTGTCCTAGATTGAATCCTAAGAGGAGGGTGTTATGCTTGACTTGTAAGGTTGATGTTTAGTCTTTATGTGCATGAGTTAAGAGTAGTATGAGTTCCTACCTTGTGAGAGGTATAATGGTACTTTGAAGTATGAGATCTTGAATATGACTTTACGCTAAGTGGGGGAGAATGAGTTGGGTATAAAGGTTGTTGATATCCTTATCTTTCCTTCTATCCTTATTCAAGTTTGAGACAAAAATCCTTGGTAGTTTGGTAATGATTAAGAGTCTTGCATATTAGCATGAGTTGCATTTCTCCTTATGTTATGAGTGCCTTTTATGGTATAATATTTCGTATTCTAATGATGATATCATGATTACATGGGGAGAATTGGTAGTCAACCTTTATTTCTCTTGTTAAGGTGTAGTTAATGATATTGCTTAATTGCTTCAAAGTTGTGTTATCATGTTATAATGTGAGTTAGTATGATTTTGTCTCTCATGTTGACATGCCTTCATGTTAAAATTGCTTGAAAGATGGATTAATGAATTTTTAACATGTTTCACTGTTAAGGCTTATGCATTCACCAAAAAGAATTTCAAAAATTGACTTAATTGAACTTTCATAATTTGTAGCTTTAATGTGTGTAGAAATGATGTATGTGAGCATGTTTAATGTTGGACAAGGTAGTTCCTCCATAAATGAAGAATGAGACTTAGTTTTGAAGTGTGGAAATTATTTCCAAAAGTTGCATGTGTTGCCTAGGAAAATACTTGTCAATGTGTAGTTGGTGTTCCTTGTAGGTTTGGTGCATTGACTATGAATTTTTTGATCATGATGGGATATGTTATATGCTGCTAATTGATTCCTTGATGTTCTTAAAAGTGTTTAGTGTCATTTGAGGACGAATGTTCATCCATTTGGGGGAGAATGTCACACCCTAAGCTGAACTAAGTAAACTAGAGACAAGCATATGTCTGATGAGGTCTTAAATTTCTTAGAGGGTTTATAATGATGTCCTTAGGCAGTGTATGAAGTTTGGTAAGATTTGGAGGTCAAACGTCCATGACGTCCGGAAGGTATACCTTAGAAAGTGCTTGTGTGTCCTCATGTGTTTTAGAGAGTTTTACGTGTTCGTTTTGATTGAAATTGATGTGGGATATTCCTAAGACCTTAAAGTCTATGTATAGGGGTTTAAATTCTGGGTACTACCCCACCTATAACCCACGAGTAACCCTAGAAGAGGACCCCATCCCTTTGGCAGGATGCTGCGCTAAGCAGTGACCAATGACGACCACAAGGGACGGACTGTTGTTGAAACAACGGCCCGTCGACCTTGGGCGTCGATTGTCCATGCAAGGCAATAAAAGCCTGCACAAAATGGAGGCTCATCCCAAATCGAGGTACCCCATCTAAGGGGCGTCGACTTGGCAACGGCCCGTCAGTGAATGGGCGTAGGTTGGCCTACAAAAAGCTGTCAATTTTCTGCCTTGGCTTGGTGCGTTTGGTAAATTCACCCCAAGTATTTTATGAACCATGGATGATTATTTTAGGGTAATTTATGTGTATTAAGAGGGTTCTAACGCTAACACCTAATTTTAGACTTCATTTTCAAAAACCCAAAACCCTCCCTAAAGAAAGACTCTCTCAAAACCCAATAGAAGCTTCAACTCAAATAAGGGCTTGGAGGGCTGGTGGTGGACGTGTTATTCATAAAATATTAGTGAGTTTCCTTCTCATTGAGGTATGGTATTCATCCTTTAACTCTCTTCCATTCAAGGAGCCACTTCTAAGGAACTTCAAAAAGGATTTTCAAGCCCTAACTTCTTCTATCTTTGACTCTAAGTATGGGTCTTGCATGAAAATATTTTAAAGGACTCAAATATGCTATTTCTAATGTTATTTGGTTATTTTAAGGCTAAAACTTCAATGAAATCATGTTATTTTTTTTTTCCAACTTTTGACTCATGAAATGGGTCTAATGAACATGATTTGATAATGTTAGAGTTATAGTTTCTTTATAGTTATATTGTGACTTGGCTACTGCCCTAAATACTATTTAATGATGTATTATTGAGGAATTGATTTTAGGTAGTGAAATCTTTGATTAATGGTAAGTGGGTTACATTGTGTAACTCTTATTATGAAATGCTCTTGAGTGGTATTGTCCACCTCTGGTTGTGCTGTTTACTTGAAATATATGAATGTGAATCTACTTGTGTATTGTGAATAATCCCATGAAGGAATATTATGTGAAATAAGATGAAAATGACGTTGTTCTTGTTGATGTGCTTTATGAAGCTTGTTATGTGAAGTGTCACACCCGGGTCCGAGACCCTAGATGAAAGCGACGTCGTTAACCTCTCAGAGGTCGCAAACAAGCCTCTTCTTAGCTTTCATCACAATCATACAGTTAAGTTTAGCGGAAAATTTAAAACTTTACTGAAGTGTACTTAGACTTCAGATAATTCTGCATAAGAGTGATATACTAACGGCTCGACATAAGCAACCATCTATTAATAGATTGAACAATTGAAATGAAGAATTCATAATGTCATTAGTAGTTGCCAAAACGGACTTAATACAAAAGCTTGAACATATGTTTGGAAGGAAACGCTAGGGACAATATCCACTAGCTATGTCTAATCTACTAAAGCTAGAAACTAAAATGTAGGCATCCTCGAACTCAAGAGGACCTACAAAAGTCTGGGGTACTAGTCCAAACAGTTTCAACTGATCTTCAATCGTCTTCAAGGACCTGCACCTATAGAAATAGTAATTGTATATGGGTTAGTACACACTTGTACTAAGTATGGGTATATTCACATAAACACATAAGGACTATGCATGATCAAGGAAAGTTCTTCCTATAGCAACATGCCATTTTTGGAAAGTGAAGTCACTTCACTTTCTTAATTCGTTATTTATGAATCATGCTATGAATATGACATATTTTCATGCATTTATTACGAGTGCAATGATTCATTGTAGTCCCATTGCTACAATGGATCAAGTAAGTAATGCAAAAGACTGAGAAAATAATTTGACTACCCTACTCACAAGTTGTTTTTTTCATTCTTGTTAAATTGGGCATGAAGTCTTTATAAGCAAATCTTTATTGGCTATGCCCATTCTTTGATCATTTGCATAATATAAAGATCCTGGGGCATATATTCATACTCCAATTGATGAGTCATTATGTTTTGCTCCCTTTATTGGCATAAACCAATAACTGTTAAAACTTCATTCTTATCAAACACTGATGATTTGATATTCTTATCCTTTTGCTTACTTAGTTCACTTTGAACTTACATTTCTTCTTCTTTGATCTCATGTTCACTTTAAACATGCTAGGTTGAATTAGGATATTTTTTTAAGACTTCCATTGGGATCTTTCTGTGCAATGACTAAGAATGACTTACATTATTACTTAGTCTAACCTCACCCTTTGGTCATCCTATATGAACACCCCTAATCTTCCTATTTCTTTCTTTCTTTCTTTCGTACTTTCTTAAAGAAATCTTGAGCATTTAACCAACATAGATCATGTGAGCTAACATGAAATCCAATGTCTTCCCTACACTAAAAAGAGGTGGTTCACCGGCCAAAGTGAAACCGAATACTTCCTAGCTTTCTTAGGTGGATCCACTATCTAGTAACCTATGCTGGCGACATAGTTCAAAGACTAGGAGAATTTGGAGACCCTTATGAACCTTGGTAGTAGTCTCATATCATGAGGATTACATGTGCTTGCACAAGCTCATTACTAGTCTATCGGTGCTTAGCTCAATTTCTTATACTTTACAACTTTTAGAGTTGACTCATACATTATGGAAGCTTCCTTCTAGTATGAGGTATGCTTAGCTCAATGGATGACTTGTCATCCCTTTCTATACTTGATGAATGTGAACTTAAATATTACATTATCATCATGGTGTTAATGAGACTTTTCTCATGATTTCTAACACCCTCTTACGTGAGTATCTTTAACATAATTGTTTAGGTGCAAATGAGACTTGTCTCACTTCCTTAACACCCCATTCTAGGTCAATTTCATAACTCATAAGCTTTTAGTTATTTCATTACTCACCTTATCTTGTTCAATGTTATTTGGTAGCCCTGTACCATTCTTTATGAAAGTTATAAGGACTTATTCAATGTGCTTCTATGTTCACAAGTTCATTTAGATAGGGTATGTTGGGACTTGTCCCAATCATTGGCATACCCTAGATTATGAGTTCATTGAGTTATATCTTGTTAAGTCAATCTTTAACATGTATTTGGCCTTACAAGAAACATCATAATTTACATTGGCCATATAAGATTGGTATGACTTAGTCATGGTCCAATTCTATTACATATTTTGGAAATAATATTGCTGGCTAATTTATTGGCATAAACCAAACTTTCACTAAACACTTTTCATGATATTATCACTAGCCAAGTCAATTAACTTCATATATGTACTATAGTAATCTCATCTTTTTGAGCAGCCAATTTTTAACATTTGATTAGCTTATAAGAACAATTCAGTGCTTTGTTTGGCCAAGCTATAAATTTTATTTGGCATTGAAGATTCGTTAACTAGCTTTGATTCTCATTCTTATTTCTTCTTGGAAACATTGCATTCAAAACACTTGCAAACATATCTACTGTAAACACACAGTAATCGAAACCTTCATTCCATTAAACAGTAAACTGAATTTCATAAATGACTTATAACAATTTCATCTTCTCGAACACAATTAGGCATTACAACATTCGTTATCTCATGTAAATGATAATCTAATAAGACGGATCTAACCTATAGGTCTCATTCGACATTATCAAATCACAGAAACCAACACATAATGATCAGTTAGAACCACATACCAACAACATGCTCGAGATTTACATTATACATACTACTAGAATTGGAAATAGGAAGAACTAGGGAGATGTACGTTCGACAATTTCATTGGGAACAACCCTAGTTTCGGTTTTCTTGAATTCAAAACGTTTGAAAAGCCTCTTGGGGAAAGGAATCCAAGAGAGAAAACCCATACCTTACTGTAGAATTGAATCTACGAAGATCACCCTGTACTTTGCACGAAAATCTTGAAGAATTGCCTTGAAATCGCCTAAGTAGAACCGAGAGTATTTTTCTGTTTTTCTTACGCTTGCTCGCTGTTTTTCAGTCGTGAGAGACTACTGGATAAACGTGAGTCTAAGTCTTAGGAACTGAATGTTGACTAATTAAACTTAGGCTAATTTACTTAGTTAAATAAATCAATTAGCTAATTACCAAAATGCCCCTCCTAAATTGACTAAAAATAGGAGAGCATTTGACTTAGCCAAATTCTGAAAATTTACTAAGGGTCTCGGGTTTTACCATGAATTTAAATTAATTAATTAAGTTGCTAATTTAATTAATTAAGTGACCTAGGGTAATTACTAAAGTACCCCTAAGTCACTAGGACCATAAACAACCTCTTTGGACCATCCTAGGTTAGGTACTAGGATGTTTCTTTAGTTAGCTACTCGGCTAATGTCACCCGGTTAGGTCTTAGGATTCGGCACACTAGTTAGCTAATTTTAGTTAGTCCTAGGTTAGTTAGCTAGTTAGGTAAGTTAGTTAGAACCTAGGATTGGTTAGGAAGCTCGGCCCCACGTGGCTTGATCCGACGCGTGCCGGCCCCCTAACAGCCCTAACCGAATCGGTTGGGCTTGGTCGCTTGGTATCTCGGCCGGTAGCACATGTGTTGCCGTGCACTTTCCTAACCGTGCACTCTATAGTTGCACTTGGAAAGTTCACTTCTTGTCCCAAGAATCCTCACTATGTACTTGGGCACTACTTAATCTACATGATCATTTTAAATGATCATGTGCTATGGTAACTAGGCTTGACACTTGGATGCCTCGTACCTAATGTGTGTAAGCGATGAATTAAATTTTTTAGCTTAGGTATTGATTGAAGGTACAATTCCTAAACAAGCTTGGATTGAGCATTTCAACATCAAAGTGTATTTTAAGTTACTTGTTAATACATAGAAATTGGATAACACCCTTAAGCCAATATTCTCTAACATGCCCAATATTACTCAATTGGGCATTGGGATGTCTATGTACCCCAATGCATATTCTTAAAACCTAATAGACTCTTAACTAGACAAGTACATTTTCTGGAATGTTACATTATCCCTCGCTTAGGAACATTCGTCCCGGAATGACACTACACATCATTTTGAATCAAAGAGAGTATTTTCGAAAAACACATCAACATACTTGAAACTGTACTCTTTGTGAATATCTGATTCACAACTTACTCTGGATGATGCACATCACTCAAAGCTTATCTGAAGCTTCATATCTGAGAGATTGAGGAACTTCCTTCTCAATCTCACTTTAACTCAATGCACATCAGAACTCATGCGACACAAAATTCATGTCAACGCTATACAAAAATAGCAACATGAATGCAAGCATGAACTCATATTAACTCATATAGTTCAAGTATAACACACACAGTCATGGACTTAAAACACCAAAACCAACTAATGCACTAAAATTTAGAGTTTCATAAACAAAATCAGACTTATGAAGAGTATATCTAACCTCAAGAACTGAACAAGTGAGGGTAACGGGATCTCATATCGGACTCGTCCTCCCATGTTGCTCCGTAAACAAGGTGGTTCCTCCGTAACACCTTTACAATGGCAACCTCCTTGTTCCTCAGCTGCTTCACTTGGCGATCTAAAATTTCAACTGGAACCTCTTCATAAGAAAGGTTCTCATAGACTCCTAACCCCTCAACAGGCAGGATGGATTATAGATTACTTGGACACTTTTTAAGCATCGAAAAAATGAAACACTGGAGGAACAGAAGTCGAGTCATTTGGTAATTTCAGTTCATAGGCAGCATTCCCTACTCGCTGTAAGACCTCATAAAGACATATATACCTCAGACTCAACTTCACTTTCTTACCAAACCTCATCACCCCTTTCATGGGTGATATCTTCAGGTAGACGTGATCACCTACCTCAAATTCAAGAGCCCTCTTCCTGTTATCAGCATAGGATTTTTTTGACGACTGTAAGCAGTAGACAATCTATCCTTGATCATTCTCACCTTTTCCATAGCCTCATGTATGATCTCAGGGACAATGATGGAAGACTCTCCTACATCAAACCACCCAACTAGGGACCTACATCTCCTGCCATACATTGCTTCAAAAGGTGTCATCCCAATACTGGAATGGTAGCTATTATTATAAGAGAACTCAATCAGTGGCAAGTGATCATCCCAACTCCCCTTGATGTTAATAACACATGATCTCAGCATGTCTTCAAGGGTTTGAATGGTACGCTCTGCTTGTCCATCCATTTGAGGATGAAAAGCAGTACTGAGCTTCACCTGTGTACCCAAGCTATTTTGGAAAGATCTCCAAAAGTGAGAAGTGAACTGGGCTCCCCTATTCGAAATGATAGATAAAGGGATCCCATGCCACCTCACTATCTCATCAATATACAGCTTGGCATAATCTTCGGCCCTGTAAGTAGACTTTACGGGAATGAAGTGAGCAGACTTAGTCATCCTGTCAACAATGACCCAAATGGAATCATGTAGTTTTCTGGTCCTGGGCATACCAACCACAAAGTCCATATTAATAGCCTCCCACTTCCATGTTGGGATCTCAATCGACTGGGTAAGAACTCCAAGCTTAAGGTGGTCGGCCTTAACCTATTGGCTATTGGGGCACTCCTCTACAAACTTAGAAATATATCGCTTCATACCTTCCCACCAATAGATCTCCTTGAGTTCATGATACATCTTGGTGGAACCTGGATGAATGGAATACCTAGAGCCATGAGCCTCTGCAATAATATTAGGTCTCAGATTATCAATATTGGGCACATACAATCTGCCCTGGTATCTAAGCACACCATCTCCACTAGGGAGAATGATTCATTCAGCTTACTCAACACTGAGTCTTTCAACTCCATGAGTACTGGGTCGAGATGCTGCTTAGCTTTAACAGTAGAGGTGACCCTAGAATCTTTAAAACATGTTTAGGGTCAAAATGTTTGGGTACTACTCCCCGAGGACAACCCTAAGGGCCTCTAAGGAGGACTCAAACGTATGACAAGGAAGCTAGCCAAGGCAGCGTGCAGAACCAGAATGTGGAGCCACTCACGCGTCGTGCGCCCTACACGAGGCTCACTACCTGAAAAATCTTGTGAGGAAGAATTAAGAGCATCCTTTGCGACACACAACCACTTCCTAGATTCGGTTGCGTCGTTTTGAAGTAAAGTTTGACATGTCTAAAAGTCCCAGTAAGTATGGGGGTGTTTTGGTAACTTTGGAAGTTGGTTATTAGTTGTTATTATGACTTATTTAAACCTTTTCCCAAGTAAAAACCCCAATACCCAATAAGAATTAAAAATCCCAAAACTCTCTTCTTTTCCAAATTCTCTCAAACCTCCATTTGAAAGAAAACTCAAGTTTCAAGCTAGGGGCTGGATTTTCATGGTTTCTTCTCCAATTTTTCGTGGCTTCTCATGTAGTAAGGTATGGTGGTCCTTCATCATTATTTTTCCATTCATATAAGGAGTTCCTTCAAAGGTTTTCAAAGAATATTTCATGATCAAAATTGCTATCTTACAATCTAGCAATGGGTTCTTTCTCAAATTGATTTCAAAAGCATGTTTATGATAAATTGATGATTAGATACTTTTCATAATGTTTATTTCAATCCAATTACATGATGAACCCATAATCCTCCCAAATTCTCAAATTATGATATAATATGGGTATTATGATCTTGATTAGATGATGATTGAATTGTTTTTAGATTGTACTGAATTTCTTAGTTCTATATTCCTTTATGTCGATGATGAGTTTTTGGAAATTGATCAGTGGTGATTAATGCTTGGATAATTGGTGAGTTCATCCTAATTCTTAGCCTATAGTAGTAGAATTGGCATTGAATGGCATTGATTGGTATGGTCCACTTATGGTGGCGATGTTTACCTTCTTGTCTATACATCTATATGTTATGATCATGTCCTTAAAGGCAAAATGATTTGTGAAGTGTGGTTATAATGATCACACATGTGAAGTTATATGCCTAGTCTTCCTTTATAGTACATGATCTAGGGTGTATTGATAGTGTTATGAACATGTGAATAAGGATGTTATGGTTAGATGGTACATTTGACATTGATGAAGTCTAATGATGAATGAACCCTACCTATTTACCCTATATGAATGTGTGATATTCGCCAATGTAAGAGTCTTGGATATAATGTGAAAGTGTTTTGTCTCCTATTCTATTATGTGGTGTGTGTTCTATGCTTGAATGTGCATTGTGGTCTTAAAAGGGTGGCTGCCTCAATGGTATTTTGATATCCATTATGTGATCATGTTGACAAATGTACACATACTCACACCTCATGCACGTTTGTAAGTAATATATGTTCATGATGTCTAAAGAAAGGATAATTTTCATATGCACTAGTGTCTACTACTATGCATATAAAGTATATATCAATGAAGTATGATGTGTATATTAACTAGGATGAATAGAGAGGTGTAATAATATGGAAAAGGGTATGTGACCTTGTCTATGAATTGCACATTTGTGACTTGATAGGAAAGTTCCTAGTATGATTCTCTATGTACATGAATATGAATACATGAGTAAGTTATGAACATGTCTTGTATGCTATGATGTTAGGCATATGGTATGATGAAGTATGAAAATGTGTAGTATCTAAATGTGTTTATATGAAAGAATTGGTCATATAGTTACACCTATACACTTAGGCATGAATGAAGTGAAGTATGAACATGTGTGGGCCAGGAGTGTCTATGTGAAAGGTCTTCTCACACATAATACCTCTAAAATGACTTAGGTGAAACTAGATCCTAACACTTGTGTATTGATGTTTTGAAGTCCTAAAATAGGTTATAATGAGGTTAGGAGGCATTTGTTAAAGTTTCATGAAGTTTGGAGGTCAAACATCCAAGAACGTCCATGATGTTTGAAAGGTTTGCCTTGAAACGACCTTGTGTGTCTTAGTATGTTTCGTGTAGTTTTATGTGTTTGTTTTGGATTAATTTGATGTGATAGGTCCTAAACTCGTATAAAATCATATTCAGATTGGAAAGGTCCAGGAAAACATACCCAAGGACCAACCAAGGGTCCTTGCTGAAAGACCCATCAATTGAACCAAAAGTTGTCAAGCCAACCCAACCTACAGAAGGCAGTCGACGCCCCGTAGGTGAGAGGTGTAGGTTGAAACTTAGGCATGGAAGGTTTTTATGCATTTGCATCAGCCTCTGAGCCAAACCACGGACCAACAGGACGGTCCGATGGTTGGGTGACGGGCCGTAGGTGACCAACCGTCGATGGTGGTCTGCAGCCTGCGCAGTTCACTGTAAAGTGAAGGGGTGAATTGTTAAATTAACCACATCCAAAAAAATGTTTGGCATGTTTCCTAAGGATATAGGTATTTTAAATAGCTTTATAAGTTGTAAACACTTAGATGAATTCGTATTCCAAATCATAACCCAAAATCTCTAAGAAACTCTCTAGAACTCCATTGAAGTCAAAACTCAAGATAGAGCTTGGATTGAAGATTAG
This sequence comes from Solanum lycopersicoides, assembly GCA_022817965.1. Lineage (NCBI taxonomy): Eukaryota > Viridiplantae > Streptophyta > Magnoliopsida > Solanales > Solanaceae > Solanum > Solanum lycopersicoides. The sequence goes on along the minus strand of CM040622.1, from coordinate 71,121,348 downwards.
TTGGTGATTCTTCATAAATTCTTCATCAAATTCGTGGTCTAGCATCAATTGAGGTATGGTTCTTCATCCTTGAAACTCTTTTCTTCAAGGAGCCAAACTTCAAAGTGATTTCTAAAGTCTTTCAAAGATGAACTTGTCCAATTTTTATATCTATCCATGGGTTCTTGCATAAAATGTTTTGAATAATTATGTATTGATTGAATTGATTTCAATTTGGTGGTTTTAACCTAATTACTCTATGAACCCATGTAATTCATGAACCCTAGTTTTTGACTACTGTTTGGGTGACTTGATCATGCCTTAATGCTATTTAATTCTTATGTAGTTTTATTAGGGCTATTGAATTATGATAGAATCATGTTAGAATTGTTATTATGATGTCCTAAATTCATAAATCTATGTTGACTTATCTTTTATTCGTTGTCTATTGTAAGTATTGAATTGAATTGGTGATCATGACCATGAGTAAGGGCCTTTGAGTATTGTGTTGGATGATTTAGCTATGTATTGAAGTGGTTAGAGTGGATTGGTGGTACTCTGCCATAATTATATTTATTTTTTGTAATGTAGGTATTGAATTACGTTGTGATTGGTATGTTCCACTTATGGTGGCGGTGCCATGTGTTTTACTTGTGAATTATGTGGCCTCCTCGGCGTTACTGAAACACCCTAAAACGAACTAAGGTGAACTAGAGATTCGTAAATGTTTCATGATTTAATTTTGTGTTAAAATGATTAATAATGATGTCCTTGGGCATTTCATGAAGTTTGTTAATGTTTGGAGGTCAAACATCCAAGAACGTCCATGACGTTCGGAAGGTATGCCTTAGAAAGTGCTTGTGTGTCCTCATGTGTTTTAGCGAGTTCTACTTGTTTGTTTTAGTTAAAATTGATGTGGGATGCTAAGACCTAGATGACCATGTTTAGGGGTTCAACGTCCGGTTATGACTTCACCTAGGATCCACAAGGGGCCCTAGAATAGGACCCAACGTTTAGGCAAAAGACTTACAAGTTCATTGTCCCATCGACTTCCTTCATCAACAGACCGTAGTCCTGTTGACGGGCCGTCATTTGGGGGCGTAGATCCACCCTTAGTGGTGGGAGCTTAACCCCCATGGACCAGTCTCTGAAACCATCGACGCCCCAGAAGAACGGGTCGTCGATTAGATGATGCCCAGTAGCTAGGGGTCATCGATTGGCACCTGTGAACGCTGTCAAAAATCTGCCAAGCTTGGGGTGTTTTTGTATGTTAACACCAGGTATTTTATGAACATAGGATGATGTTTTTAAGGTTTTTAAAGTATACTAAATTGATTTTAAGTCCTAGACTTACACAAGACCCCTCATTTCAAATATTCAATCTCTATCTCTAAAGAAAGACTCTCACAAAACTCCATAGAAGCTAGAACTCAAGGAAGAGCTAGGAGGGCTGGTTGTGGACGTTTCTTCATTAATGTTTCGTGGGTTTCCTTCCCATTGAGGTATGGTAGTCATCCTTGAACTCTGTTCCATTCAAGAAGTCATTTCTAAAAGATTTAAAAAAGGGTTTTCAAACTCTATCTTCTTCTATCTTTGACTCTAAGCATGGGTCTTCATATAAAAATGTTTTAATGATTCAAATGTATTGTTTGTAGTGTTTGTTGGTGATTTTAACATCTAAACCATAATCAACCCATGCTTATGCATCTTTCAAACATTTAGCTTAAGAAATGGGTTAAATAAACATGATTGTGTAGTGTTTGAACTTTGGTTTCTTCATGATGATATTATGGTTTAGCTACTGCCCTGAGGAGTATATTATGATGAAATACTGAGGATTTGATTATAGGTGGTGAAAGCTTGGATAAATGGTAAGTTGGTTATATTGTTTAGCTTTTATTGTGAATTGTTCTTGAGTGGTATGGTCCACCTTTGGTGGCGTTGTTTACTTGAAATTCTTGAGTATATTATATTTTTATGGGTATTGTGAGTATGGACTTGAAGGATTGATATATGAAGTAAAGTGGAAATGATGATGTTCTTGTTGATATGTCTTCTGAAACTTGAATTTTATGTCTTGTTTAGGTTATACCTAATTAAAGTATGTGTACATGTTGAGCATGCTAGTGTGTGAAGTATGATGAAGGAAAGTGTAAGCATGTCTATTATTCAATGTTAGTGAAATGGTGATTATGTTAATGGTGTGTCCACACACACTCACTTGAATGAATGAATGAAGTTTATCAAATGTAAATAAGGGGAGTTTTGGGGTAAACACTCTTCGTGAGTTGAAATGAAGTGTTTAGTATTAACCTCACTATCTCCTAAGAGTTTTCTAAGATAGTTCGTAGCATGGATACCCTTCGTGAGTTGAGATGTGGTGTCCACTAGTTATGCGTAACCTATAGTATATAATATGGAGACTCCGTGGGGGAGTTATGCCTAGCACCGAGAGGATATGAAGAAGGGGTGGTTACACTTCGTGAGTTGAGATTTTTTTTCCAATGTACCTCTTGAGACGAGTACTCCTCGTTAGTAGAGAATGAGTTACTTAGTAGCAATCTCCGTATCCTTTAACTATGTGCCCGCATAGGTGTAGCTATTGGAAAAGCCATGTAAATGCTAAAAGAATGACCCTACTCTAGGCAAGTGCGGATCCCTCATCCGATAAGGACTAATATCATGATTCCATGTCTAGCTCTCATGGTCTAAGTCGGTTAAGCTAACCCCCACAAAAGAATGAATGAACAAAGTCTCCTAAAAGAGTGTATTACTTAGGGTAGGTGGTATGTGTAATACCTCAAAAATGACTTAGGTTAATATAGAGACTAACATTGTTTTCATGAGGGTCTAAGGTCCTAAAATGGTTTATAATGTTTTAATGAGGTAGTGTCTAAGAATTTTGGTGCATTGGAAGTCAAACGTCAAGGGACGACCAAGACGTTCGACGACTAGTCGCCTATGTGTCTCATATGTGGTGTTATGTGCCTAAATGTGTGTTTCATGAGCTTACGAGGTCCTTATATGACTTATTATAGTGTATATAGGCAATGTGTTGAGTTTAATGAAGTTTGGAGGTCAAACGTCCAAGAACGTCCATGACGTTCGAAAGGTTTTCCTTGAAATGACCTTGTGTGTCTTAGCATGTTTCGTCGAGTTTTACATATTCGTTTTGGATGAAATTGATGGAGTCTTTGGTCAAGACTTAGCCTAGGGATCTCAATATCCCAATGGTCAGCCTCAGTCCCAAACGACGGCCAGACAGGACAGTCCGTCTGTGGCCAAGTATTTTATTGGACTGTTCCTGTGCAGCTTCACTGTAAGTTGCATGGGTGAGTTGGTAAATTCATCCAACATCCAAATAAGAGTTTGGGCGGTTACTTAGGGGTAATTTAGGTATTTTAAGTGGATATATAAGTCCTTAATACCTAGATTAAGTCATTCTTCCAAATCAAAACCCCAAAATCTCTAAGAAATTCTCTAGAACTCCATTGGATAAAAAACTCAAGGAAAATCTTGGATTGGAGATTATTCATCAAATTGGAGGATTAACATCATTGAGGTATGCTTTTTGATCCTTGAAACTCTATTAATAAAGGACCCCAAAATTCAAAAGAGAATTCTAAGTTTTCTAAAAATGAACTTGTCCAATTTTATGATCTATCCATGGGTTCGTGCGTTAAAGATTTTAAATCATTGTATATTGATTGAATTTTTGTTAATTATATGATTTTAAATCAATTAACCTATGAAACCATGTAATTGATGAACCCTAGTTTTTTACTACTCTGTGGTTTACTTGATATTGACTTAATGATTATGAATTCTAGTGTAGTTTTCTATGGGCTATTGAATAATGTATGAATTGTATTCAATTGATGTATAGACTGTCTTAGATTGAAAAATCTATATTTTATTGACCTAGATTCATTGAGTATTATGGTTTTTCTATTGAATTGATGATCATGACCATGGGTAAGGGCTTTTTGGTATTGAATTGGATGATTTAGCTATGGATTGAAGTGGTGAGAATGGATTGGTGGTACGTTGACCTAATTCTATTTATTTTATGTAATGTAGCTCTTGAATTATGTTGTGATTGGTATGGTCCACTCATGGTGGCGGTGCTATGTGAATGATGTGGTCTTGTCAGCGTTACTTTATGTATTATGATAATCATGGCCTTATCGGCTCTACTTGAAGTATTATGATGATTTGTGTATTTGATTATGTGAAGTATGATCATATATACCTACATGTTAAGTAATGTGAAAGTAGGTGTTCTTCTATTGACATTAGGTGATCATGTTAGACTATGACTATGTACTTATGTGTCTAGTCTTAAAGTTAAATGCATGATTATTCCTACTTGACTATATGAGTCTATGATGGTTATATTGATGATGTATACTAGTGTATAGGATGACTTATAGGTTATAATGGTCACTCCCATGTGCTTCTAGAATGATATGCTTTATGTGATAAAGTGAAGTATTGGTGTGTCTTGTGTGGTAGACTTTTGTCCCTTACTTGATACATGTATGAATGTGAATATGAGATGTCTTGACTTAGGATGATAAACCCTCTTATTATTGTATGTATGAATTACATGAGACCTTGAATGATGCTAAGAGGGTCCTTTATGTGAAACCTTAAACCTAGTGGTAAGGTTATGAACCTTGAAGTCGAAACTCGTAATGGTATCCTTCTTGTAATGAATGATGGACTTAAGGTTGGTTGGATGGAACGACATCATATCATTCTTATGAAATTCATTAAGCTATCTTCGTCGCCATTGTAAGGAAACCCTAGGGGACCTCTTTGGTAGGGTGAATGTGATTGTGTTATGAACTAGTTATGGAACCCCTTCGTATGATCCTTAATGTGAATTACTCTATGAGAAGAAACACTAGCACCGAGTGAGTATGGTAAGCGAAGTAGATCTAGTTAAAGGATGAGGCTAGAGTGCAAACTAAACCCTTCATATTCCTTAACCATGTGCCTATACGGTTGTAACATTCCGAAAAATCACATGTCTAATGAAGATCCCAGTATGTCCTTAAGAAACCCTATTAGGGTACATAGGCACCCCAATGCCCAATATTGAGAAATATTGGGCATAGTATAGAAAAAATTGGCTAAGAGATATTAGCCAATTTTCTATATAAGAATATGAAATATACTTTTTGGGCTGACATACCCCAATCCAAGATTGACGTTTAAGAAATGTACCTGCAATGAAGACCCTAAGCTACAATTCAGAAATTCATCAGTTGCAAGTACATTAGGTACTAGGCATCCAAGTGTCAAGCCTAGTATCCTAAGTACATAACCATTTAAAATAATCATGTAAATTAAGCAGTGCCCAAGGACATGGTGAGGGTCCTTGGGACAATAACTGAGCATTCCAAAATGAGACATCAAGATAAGTTAGTTAGGAAAGTGCAACAAACCCATGTGCAAGCACATGGGCTAACTTGCCGAGAGGGGGACCACACGACAATGAACCACTTTCTGTTAGGCGGTTAGGGACATGCGTGCACGGGTCCATCCGTGTGGGGTCCACATTCCTGACCAACTTTACATCCTAACTAACCTAACCAACTAGCTAGCTAACCTAGGATCAATAAAAAACAACCAGCCAATGGACCCGACAACCTAAGACATGGTCGGGTGACACCTAACTAACTTAACTAACTTAGGGACAACCTAGTATCTAACCTAGGATGGTCCAAAGTTGTTAGTTGTGGTCCTAGTGACTTAGGGGTGTTTTGGTAATTTCCCTAGGTCCCTTATTTTATTAATTAAGAAGATTAATTAAGTAACTTAGAGCCTTGGTCAAGCCGTGACACTTAGCCAATTTTCGGAATTGGCTAAGTCAATGGTTCTACTATGTCTAGTCAACTTAGGAGGGGTATTTTAGTAATTAACTAATTAGTTATTTAATTAAGTTAATTAAGTCTTAAGTTGTTTAACTGAAGATCAGTTCCTAAACCTAGAATTCACGATCAAACCTTGAGAACTCATCACGCTAAGGCAGAAGAACGCAAACCGCAAAACGTAAGAACGCTAGAGGCTTTTCTTAGGCAATTTCAAGGTTTTTGTGCAACAAGGGATCGTCGTAGATTCGAATCTACATAAGGTATGGGTTTATCTCCTGGACTTATTTCTCCAAGAGAACTTTCTTTCCAACGATTCAAAGATCTTGAAAACTAGGGTTGTTCCCGTGTTCTCGTCGAACTCCTCGTCCCTAGTATCCTTTTCGATTCCATGTTGAATAGGTTAGAGATCATGTTGTTGGTATGTGGTGCTGGATGATCTTATGTGTAATTTATCTCTAATTATGAATGTCGATTAATCTATGAAGTTGTGATCGTACAAAGTTAAGTGCTTAAAACGTGAATCATGAATCGATGATGTGTTAGTTACACCCGTAATTATTTAAGTGTTGATGTGTTTGTACGCATGTGGTCTTGCTATTATTGTGACGTTATGAAGATGCTAAAGTCATAAAATGTTAATATGATGATGTCCAATATGTCTTAAAAATGTTACCCTAAAGTCATGAACTAAGAATTGGCTTAAAAGATGACTATGAAATCACATCTTGAATGAATTGACTATCTGATGCCAATAAACACTACTTTGTCAAAACGAATGCATGCTAATGGCTAGGAGCTTATGTAAATGATTGATAGATTGGCTAAAGGTTCATACATCTTCAATTTAAATATGAACATACGTAAAATTGGTCTATACCAACAAAAATGGTTATGCAGCTTAATATCCAAATGTTGAGGCCAATACTAATCATATGCCAATCTTGTGTAGTAAGAGTATGAAATATATTATAAGCACTTCTAAAGTAATTCAATGAATTCATAACCAAGGGCATGCCATTCATTGGGACAACTCCCAACATGCTCTAAAAGAATGAACTATGAACCCATTAAACTCATTGAATGAAGTGCTCATCGTCCATAAACGATAAAATGGAACTACTACACTAAAGTAAAGAAGTAACGTGAGTTATAACATAATTAAAGGGGTCTAAAATAAGTAAGTGACCCGAATGGGGTGTCAAAAAAAGTGACACAAGTCTTACTTACACCTAAGATACTATGTTAAAAGAATACTCACGAATGAAGGTGTTAGAATGTGTGAGACTAATCTCATTAACACCTAAGGATGATATGTAAGGACAATTCACATTTCATCAATGTAAAGTAAGGATGACAAGTCATCAAAAGAGTAAGTAAATCACAATCTAGAAGTAAGCTTCCATAATTTTTTAATCAACTCTAAAAGATAAAGAAGATAATGAAAGTGAGCACAACACCGATAGACTAGTTATGAGCATGTGCTTGCACGTGTAAGTCTCATGAGATGATTCTACCACCGAGGTGGATAAGTAGTCTCATTACGTCCCTAGTCTTCGAACTATGTCTAGCCAACATAGGAACTAGCCAGTGGTTTCCACCTAAGCGAGCTAGGAGTGTTCGGTTTCACTTTGGACGGTGATTCTACCCCTTTTCGGTGTGGGACAGACACTGGATTTCATGTTTAGCTCACATGATCTATGTCGGTTAATGCTCACGATATGTTCTTGGTTCACTATAGTCGTGAGCCACTCCTTTTTGGTGTGGAGTGAACACTTGAGATGGATTCGCCTTAGCAGGGGATCACCTCTTTTCGGTGTGGGACAGACACTGGATTCAATGAGTAGCTCACATGATCTAGGTTCATTTTAACCGGTGAATCACCTCTTTTAAGTGTGGGGAAGACACTGGATTTCATGTTAGATCGCATGATCTTATTCCCTATGATGTCTCTACGAATATGAGAATGAATGATGATGATAGAACATATGTTCAAAGTGAGCAATGAAGAAGAGCTTAAGAATGTCAATTGCCAATGTCACACTCATGAAGTATCAGCAAATAATGGGCAAAGCCAAGTAAGATTGGCTTATAATGACTTCTTATATGATGCCAATAAAGGGAAGTAGAAACATAATGCTAACTAAATACCTCATAACTTCCCTAAGATGAAAGTAATGAAATAAATGGCATGACCAATAGAGAATGGTTTATGAAATATAATGAATATATAGTGTAAAGAATGACTCACTATAAGATAGAGAAATCATTCCTTAGTCCTTGGATTACTTACATCGATTCATTGTGGGTATGGGACTACAATGAATCATTGCACTTGTAAGTAAAACATAGGACCAAAGGAATTATTGAAATACACAACAAGAAGAAGAAAAATACTTAAAATAAAACTAAGTATGGATGACAGAGCTCTCGGGTTAGGGGACTTAAAATTTCAAATATTCGCCCGAGTGGTTCTAAAATTATGTTGATGATACTAATGTCTTGTAATCATATAGAAAATGAGTTGTGTGCTATGAATGCATTAAGATACATCATATTCATACCACAATTCACAACTAACGAATTAAGAAATTCTAATGATTAGACATTCCAGAAATGGCATGTTGCTTAGGAAGAGCTTTCATTGATCATGCATAGCTTTTTGTGTATGTGTGCATACACCCATACTTAGTACAAGTGGTGTACTAACCCCTTACTATTTACTATTTTTATAGGTGCAGGTCAGACGACAGATTGAAGACTCTTGCAGCGGTTTGGACATCAACATTCTCTAAACCATTTGGTAGGTCCTCTTGATTTCGAGGATGATACAGTTTTAGTCTAGCCTTAGTTTTAGACATAGCTAGTGGATGTTGTCCCTAGCGTTTCTTTCGTACTTTCATTTCAAAGCTTTGTAATAAGGCTATGTTTGGCAAACTATTATGATATATTCATCTTCAATTTCGAATTGATTCTTTATGATAGATGGTTGTTCTGTTATATTGAGCTTAGTATATGATGTATCTAGTTAATAATTATATGAAGTCTATGTATAATTCATACGTTTAAAAAGTTTTAAATTTTCCGCAAATTTAACTAGATGAATGTGATGAATGCAAGATGAGGCTTGTCTGCGACCTCTGAGAGGTTAACGACGCAGGTTGCAATTCAGATTCCTGAATCCGGGTCGTGACAAACTTGGTATCAGAGCATGAGGTTAAATTACCTAGGATCTAAAGCTCAACACAACCACGTTACGTAGTTTCTAGCTTATGGTTGTGAAGCGCGCCACAATCATGACTTAGAGACTACGCGATGATAGGAAATTCTCCCTTTTTCTACTCTTTATCGTGCCATGTAGAGTTGTGACATTTTATGTCATTTTGAGGATCTAACTCTCTTCTTGTGTATACGTGTAGAAAATGAACACAAGGAGGAATGCCGCGAGAAGAGTTGTGAAAGCAGCTGCGGAAGGGAATCAAGCTCCTTCTCAAGCCCCAGCTGCTGCTGAACAAGTGCCTGTCAACGCTGATGGGTTGACAGTTGGTGAAGTGAGGAATGCTTTGCTACATATGGCACATGCCATCATGACTCAGGCTCAAGCCATCACGGCTCAAGCCGCGAGATAGGGTGCTCCTAGAGAGAACCCACATGCTAGTACCATGGCTATCAGGCTGAGGGACTTCACCGGGATGAATCCCCTAGTGTACTACGGATCCAAGGCCAGAGAGGATCCTCAGGAGTTCGTAGATGAGGTCCACAAGATTCCGTGTGCCATGGGAGTTGATGAGGAGGCAAAGGCTGAGTTGACTGCATATCAACTCAAGGATGTGGCGCAGGTTTGGTACCGGATGTGGGCTGATGGCCGAGCAAGAGGAGATGTTCCTATCACTTGGGATATTCTCAAGATTGCCTTTCTGGAGATGTTCTTCCCAAGGGAGCAGAGAGAAGCCAAGGTTGACGAGTTTATCAACCTAAGACAAGGAGGTATGTCTGTCAAGGAGTATTCCTTGAAATTTGTGAAATTGTCAAAGTATACTTCTTCTCTGGTGGCAAATAGCAGGGATGAGATGAGCAGATTCATTACTGGAGTATCTGAGGATCTGGTGGAAGATTGTCGGGCTGCCATACTGCATGATAATATGGATCTGGGCAGGTTGATGGTGCATGCTCAACAAGTGGAGGAGATTCGCCGTAAGAGAAAGGTTCATGAAGGCAAGAATCCTAAGGCCGCGGACCAGCCTAGTTCAAGCTCGGGTAGGGGCTCATTTGGAGTCCAAACCAGGCCTAAATTCAAGAGGCACTCAGGTAAATCCGCTCCTTCAGGTAATTCAAGAGCTAAGGTGAATAAGTCTGGCCCTAGAAAGGGCAATGACCGTAACGTCCAGCGAACCAACCGGCCTTGTGGTCAGTGTGGGCGTATGCATGGAGGTGAATGTTTGGTAGGTACTAACACCTGTTTCGGGTGCGGCAAAAGTGGACACATGGTACCAGACTGTACTCAAGTGACTAATCAAGCCAAGGTAAATGCTCAGCCTCGGCCGAATGCAAATGTTGCAGCCGAACCTCCCAGGAGGAACAAGTTCTATGCGCTGAAAGGTAGAGAAGATCAAGAGAAGTCAGCTGATGTAGTCACGGGTACGTTGCATGTCTTTACTTTACCTGTGTATGAATTATTAGATCCAAGATCCACTCTATCATTTGTAACTCCATTGATAGCTAGTAGATTTGATGTGCTTCCTAAAATCTTGCATCATCCAATTTTAGTAAGTACTCCCATAGGGGACGGCATTAGAGCTGAGAAAGTGTACAAAAATTGCCCAATTCACGTCCTTGATATAGTAAATCACGGTGATCTAGTGGAGTTAGCCATGCTCGATTTTGACATAATATTGGGTATGGATTGGCTTCACAAGTGTTATGACACAATAGACTATTGAAACAGGGTAGTGAGGTTTCAGTTTCCAAATGAGTTAGAACTGGAATGGGAAGGGCGTGGTTCAAGTCAAGTCGGCCAAATTGTTTCAA